>CALYLW010000410.1:503159-535659 GCA_944989445.1 Ampullaceana balthica
TAAAAGGACATTCACAAACCCCGCCCCCGAGGCTTAGTGTCGTCATGTCTGTGGGATTATCCGCACCACTTTCGTAAGAGACATCCCCGATAACTCTCAATTCTCAAGTCTTGCTCGTCTCCCTTGGCACGAGCTGGGTTTTAATTGCCTCTAGTGCACGAGGAGCCGCCGATACTTGCTTGAGCTCAACACAGCGAGTGAGTGAGTGAGTTCACCGACTAAACATTTCTTGTTTGTTATTTTTGGGTCTTCATGGAGAGTAAGAAATATCCTTGCATGTGAGCATTCTCCTAGGTCATCAAACTTTGGTTCATTGCGCTAACGGTAACGTTATTTCTCTCTTCTCACCGGATTGTCCTGGGATGTAAATTAAAAAAAAATATTTTGGAATATCTACTAAAGAGGTATGGGATTTTTCATGAAGTTGCTCTAGGTCTGTTAAAGAAAAGTAAATATGTGAATTTGAGATTATGTATAGTTTTTTTTTAGGGCTGTGGAAATTAACGATTAATTATTCGATTAATCGTTAAAATTTTTAAACGATTAAATTTTTTTAACGATTAATCGACCCATCACTTATAAATATACTGGAATTCATAAAGTAAAATATTTCGGCCGATAATTTTAAACCAATTTCCTTACGATTACACGAACATTTTAGTTTTAAACTATTGACTGACATGAATGTTCAAAATGTTTATAAAAGTTATTATGTCTGTTGAGAGAAATCGATTTGCCTACCATGCAATGTTTTCTCTAAGTCTAATATTCGTTGATCGGTGTGCAAAGTTTAAAAAAAAACAAACTATTATGCAAAGTTGCACAACGTCCATTTTTTGTGCAATATTTTGCAAAATTTGCTGCGGGGTGATTCTTAACTCCTGCGTGGCGTCAGGGCAAATATCTGCGCAGCCGCGCTGCTTAAAGGGAACATTGCTACCATGGTTCTAACACTTCGCTTACATATCACCTGCAAACCAAACATCCACTACAGTATCAGAAACTTCAGCTGAGACAATCTAAAGCTATGTGAACAATTGTTCTTTTCGGCTGGTTATATTGTCAATAAGACCCGCTCATCACTTGAACCAAGTAATGTCAATACACTTGTCAGATTGCGTTGTTGGTTAAAAGATGTCATATAAAGAAGACATTCCAGTGTTATTTCGATTTTCGACAAGTACGTTTAATAAAATGTTACTTATGACACCATACATTTCTTTTTTTGGCTTAAATAGAAATTAACGAGTAATTAATTGTTAATTTTTCAAAAGTTAACGATTAAATTTAAATTAATCGTTAACAGCCCTAGTTTTTTTTTAAAATCATGGTTATGTAAGTAATTTTATTTAAATAAAAGGACACCCATTCTTATCCATAAGAATCGGATTCATCATATCAGAGACGACTAAACATATTATTTTGTTGTTTATATTTTTAAATAAAAAAAACATGGTCGCAACGATATGTATTTCCTACCAAATATTTCTCTAATACCCCATGCAGCTTCGACCCTATCCCATATTAAATCTTAGGTATTTGATCAGTGGTATCATCAAAATTCTCCCTGGAACCACTGATTGAACTATTTAACCTGTCTACCTGGTTTAACCTCATCTGCATAAGACATAAAAATCATCAACCGAAACCTCAATAAAAATGTGCCCCCCCCCTTTTTTTTTACACCTTCAGTCTCGCCCAAGGCTTTGATTTCCATCTACCTGAGATGGATTTCCCCGAGTCAACTTCTGTACTCCCAGTAATGAGTCGTCGTTATTGCCACCAAACCCCCCCCCCACCACCACCACACCGCGCACTTCCCCTGAGATACAAATGGTTGAACGCGTTGTTAAACTCTGAGCTTGTTTATGGTGCTTGCTGATCTGTGACTTCCACCAACAAATAGGTTTGGAGGGTAATTCAGTGATTCATTGTCTGATTTGCGCGGTGGTTCTAAAAAAAATTATAACTCCACCTTAAATATGAAAGAAATTGGGTCTAAAGCTGAGCTCTAGTTATCTTTTCCTATCGCAATAGCATTGAAAAATTCTTTGAATTTCATACCAGAACAAAAAATGGTATTACGTTTTTATAGTGAAACATTAAGGTTAACTTCTAAATTCATTTTTAAATTTATAAATGTCAATTAAAATGAAACAAAAAAATTGAAGAAGGATTTTGGAATAAAAAGCTATTGTTTATAGTTTATATTGTTTATTGTTTATATTGTTTATATTGTTTATGTTGTTTTATGTTGTTTATGTTGTTTATGTTGTACGTGGTTGAATACCGTTTCAATAATTATTATTCAGTAGTTGATTGCTAAGCGCAAGGGATTGCAGACAGTGGCGTCACTAGGGGTGTTGCGTTTGTGGGTGGGCGGGCCGCCCCGGGTGACACCAACCCATAGTGACGCCTCTGGATGCAGAACAAATCCCGATAAGGTAACCTGTTATTGAAGGCAAATCTTGAAAATCACTTATAGGTCAAAATGGGTTTTTACAAACATTCTTTAGATTTGGGTTGGCGTTACATGTGCGGTTAAATTTTATGTTTCAGGATTATTGACGATAGTTTAATTGTTTAATTAGAAAACAGCTTTTAAAAGTGTACATTTTAAGCTATTTATTATTTTCTTTCATCTATAAATATTTTCATTGTGGTTAAAAAAAATTAATTTAAAGACAAAATTAAGTTACAAAGAACAATGAATTTACTAAATAGTTTGTTAGAATTAAACATTAACGCAAAAAAAAAGTAAATCTGAAACAAAACAGGTGACATACGCTTCCAATTTTTTAAAAATGTTTCAACAACACACAATATTTCACAAGACTTTAATTTCAGGATTTTTTTTTCAAACGCACGCAATATGTACTCTCGGTTAAAAAAAATTTGCTTTCATTTTTTTTTCAACTGCTAGTAAAAGTAGCTACAAAAGTTTCATTAAAAAGTCTGTCTCGCTAACTTCCTCCTAGAGGAATTTAACTGTTAACCAGCAGTTCCGTTACGGCAGTTGTTCTCACCTCGGCCTGGTCGGTAGTCATGCTCGTCAGTCCAGTCTCCCACAAGTGACTTCTCTCTTGATATCTCTGTTCATACGTGAATGTTAACGATCTGCGGTTGACTTGGGATCGTGGCGTGAACGTACTAAAGGAATTGGGGCTCATGATCATCTTTGTAATTACACACACGAGTGGATGTCCATAATAAAAATTTTGTGGAGTACCTGGGGCGGAGTATTTGGGCAGGGGGTTGTCGAGGTGGAGCATGGCGGAGGGAAGTTTAAATTGGGGCTAAGATGACATGAGACATGTGTGACTAGGGACTGAACATTAGTCACGAGACACTTTTAGTAGTGAAGGGAATTCGGAACGGAGGGAAGATTAGGCCAGTAGATTAGCGGGGCCAGGGAGTGAGACTGGACACTGGGCAAATGGACAAGTGATGGCGAGAGTGAGGGACAGAAACAGTTAGTTACGGAATGCCACTTTTAATTTTATGGTCAGCGTCGTTATGGCTGGGAAGAAGTTCTACCGACGCTTTTGGGGACCGATTTAAGAGGGATATTAGTTGGGACTAAGGGGATAACGGGACAGAAACCCGGGACACACACCAATCTATAATACCAAGGTGGAGTTGGCGGAGACCAGAGAGCCGTAGAGGAAATGAGCATTGGAGAGTGAGTGTAGTGGCCAAGATGTAATGATGAATTAAAGAGAAATAATAACTTGATCGACTTCTTTGTTGATAATGATGATAACGTGAGGCAGAAATACAACGTGAGGAAAGATTCTTTACAATATTCATACGTGATAACTGGGCGATCAGGAAGTCAGCAGCGTATCTGTTGAGCGAGGAAGAGGACACTTCACCAAGGGCGGCACTTTTGTCTCTTTATTTCGAGACGTAACATCTTTGAGCTTATGCAGTCTCTCAAAAAGGGCCTTAAAATTATCGTCCCGTCTACGCCACTGGAGGGAGCTAGCTGTTACCTAACGAACTTTTACAGTAAATTTCTACATAAATAAGCAGGCTCATAAAATATTATGCGAAAATTATCTCGGTAAATCGTGGTCAAAATGTTGATTAAATGCCCCAGACTATCAGGAAGCCAACATATCAATCAAATAGAGTGTTAAAAAAAACCAACCTCGCTAAAGGTGTGTAAATGCCACTGATACATACTTTTTTGTACAATGATACATTGCATGTGTAAAACGAGTGAGCTCATCCATCGTTATAATGGGAAATTGCTGTCAGAGTCCCCCAGCTGACGTCAGCGATGACGAGTAATTATATCTCTGTAGTCTGCTTAAATAATGGGGACAGCCATGGCGTACATCTCACACAACGTAAATGTACTTATTGGCGCATCGTCTTTATACAAGTGTCAGAAAAAGCGATTTGTTGTCATTTATTAAATTCATTTCCTCACATCTTGTATCAGATTCTTGGATAGTATCGTGTATTAAATAACCAAACTGTTGTGTCGTTGTCATCTATAATTAAAAAAAAGTGGTGGTCCGCGGACCGGTGCCGGTCCGTGTGCCAACCGCCACCAGTCCGCATGGTTATCAAGAAAGGAATGAAAATCTAATTATCATGCTCCATTTCAAACCATTAATAATAACTCTATAGAATATGTCAAATTTTTCCGCATTAAGCACATATACTGAAACAAATAAAATAAAATTCATTACAATTAGCTACCGCGTCAATACAGGTAAAATAGCGCACCGGTCCCTGGTGCAACGGAAAAATTTCTTCCGGTCCGCCATACTAAAAAGTTTGAGAAACTCTGCTCTATAGAACACTTGGTTAAAAAATAAATAAAAATCAAGTGACCGTGTCTGTATTTACTTTGTAACTCTGTTTTTAATCATGTAAAGAATTTATTTGAAGGAATGAGATCGTAGTCTTCATCAGGTGACAATAGGAGAAATTGTTTTGAGAAAACTTAATTGATAATTAAACAACCCGTACAAACGAAGTTTTCGACTATAAATCTTCTTATCTTCTTATCTATAAAGACGCTCCTTCTATGCAGAAGATAGTTGCGTCCACAGACCATGACAGATGATCTGTTGGCAAGTGATGCAGCGTTCACAGGCCACGGCTTTGTGGGTTCCACGCATTACCCAGCCGCCTACTACATGTAGTGTTAGGTACCCATTCGGAGCGGGGTGACTCAGGGACGCCCTAGGCCCCGGAAACAAACCCTTGTCTTCACACGGATTCGAACCCGTGACCATCGGTACGACAGTCCAGTGCGCTGCCACTCGACCACCACGTCCCCTTAAATCCCTTACATATGAGACATAACTAAAAGTATTGATTATGTTCCATATAATACGCAACGCGAGAAAGACTAGCGTAAACATTTACATGCTACATAGAGATACATATAGATAATCTAAAAATTAATTAACTTGATTACAGTACATTCGATCGATATGACATTTTGATAGAATGCATTGTTAGGTAACAAAATGCTATGTGCAAAATTTCAGCTCGATAGGATCCCGGGAAGTGGGTCATTTTTTACTTTTGTTTTTTCCACGGGACCACTACAAGACGGTGAAGTTAATATAAGGCAGGGGTCGGGAAACTTTTTGTCTGAGAGAGCCATAAACACCACATATTTTGAAAAGTAATTCTGTGAGAGTCATACATTATGTTCAAAACTAAAAATTCAAGTAAATTTGTGCATTTCGTGTAATTTTAGCACTGAAAGTACAATAACTATAATGTCTCTGAATTCCTTTTAATAACATTGTTATGCTGTTGTTTTTGATGCAATTAATATGTACATCAAAGGAGTCTGAATAAACTTTTTTTTTATAAATGAACACTCGTCTGAAAGCCAGATGCAGCCATCAATAGACCCTCATCTGTCTCGCGAGCCATGGTTTCCCGACCCTGATATAAGGGATTTAAAAGCTGTGTGGAATGTAGTCCAGGTTACAATACAATATAAATTAACATGTGCAGTAATATTTGTTTGTCGTGTGGTATGGGTTGTGGGAATAGGACGATGATCGTATAGTGAACCAGATCAAGTTGCCGATGACGTGAGTTGTTGAAGAGACTTTAGGGACTCGCGGGGCGAGGCATTAAACGTTACAATATTGAATAGAAGGTTTATGGCGTGTGGAATGTTTGGTCCGGTCATTTGTTTAATGGTCAAACTCTTGGATATTGCCTGGAGAAGTATCCAATTTACGCTCTGAATGTAAAAGTGTCACACCAAACGCTGGGAGTCTCAAACAAAGAGGGTGTGACTAAGCCTGCTTCGTGGCAACTTACAGAGAAAGCATTAAGTAAATCATGCGTTCTACTAAACAATTTGAGCGAAATTATTGAAAATAAATAAGATAATTTATTTTAAAAATTAAGTAAGATACAGTGAACCCTAGTTTATCACGGTTAATGCGGACCGGAGCCACTTACGATAGATGAAAATCCACGAAGTAGGGAACCAACTGTTAAGCAATACGAAATCGGTAGATAAGTTTACTGTTACTGTATTGTGAAGTGCATGTAGTTACATGTGACGATGAAGATGAAATGACTTTTACTGCGCAGACGATCTGTATTTTACGACTCTTCAGACGGCGGAGCCATTTCCTGGGACACCTCGCTTCTAATAATGCTACTATATTTAAAAACCCGAGAAGCAATGAATCCGCGAAAAGTGAACGGCGAAGTAGCGAGGGATTACTATAATAGATATTGAATATCTGTTGTGTTAACATCATATTTCTTGATTTATATTGCAGATACACTGCACGGAATGTAAGATGTAATTTATCGAATCATGTGAATGTGTTGGGCCGGATAACGAAACAAGATCACTCACTCGGACAATGGGTGACCAGGGGATAGATTCATAAAATAGAAGCTCCTATGGCTCAAGGGAAAAAACATGAAAAGAATTTGATACATTTGTAAATAGGTGCGATATGATTCCTGTTATTTGAATACTGGGAGCACCTCAGTCAAAGTTAAAACTCAGTGGGGTGGTGGGAGAAAAATTATGTGTATTTATGTAATCATGTTATGGGGTTAGAAATGTTAAAAAATGAGGCTCTTTCCAGTAGTAAATAAATGAGATATTGGGATGAGCATAGGCCGTTAAAATTCGTGTTATAATTATAATTGCTACTCCACATGAACTGTCTGCCTGGCAGCGCTCTTAAACATCGTCCAAGTAAACATGGCGTTGGGCGACATATGCGCATATCTTTCTAACTAAATCCAGCATCATACTGTGGCGTGATGGAGATTTGTTTGGTATGTGGGAGAGAGAGAGAGAGATAGAGAGAGAGAGATAGAGAGAGAGAGAGAGAGAGAGAGAGAGAGAGAGAGAGAGAGAGAGAGATGAGAGAGAGAGAGAGAGAGAGACGACGGGGGATGTTATGAAACAGATTTATTTATAAACATCTATATAACATTTTTTATAATTTGTAAAGAACGTATGTGTGAATATCTTTTTAAGAACAATTAAATTAAGGAAAACAATAATGAAACAAGTCATTTATTTTTAAATCGCGATGTCTGATTTAATTCAATTATTTTATTGAAATTTCAAGCAAAAATCTCAAAAATTTAGAAGGCAGTTAATTGTTATTGACGTAAAAAATAATTAGATAAACACAGAGAATCATTTCTTTCAGCAACGTAAAGACACTCTTTAAACTTTAACCATATACTTCTTTTTATTATTTAAAAAAACAAAACAACTTATTGTTGAGTATAGAGCATTAAGATAATAAACATATCTGATGATCTGTTTGTTTGGGTAGAGACGGGCTGTGCGATGAACTCACTGGTAGAAACATCCCCAAAAACCCCACGTAATCGATCATCCAGTGCAGAGAGCCCCGACCTTAAATCACAGCTCCTGTTGCCAAAAAATGTCAGGGCTGCTTACCCTGACGCAACGCAGGGGTGGTAATTCAAGATAATTGTTATTGGATTCTTTCCCTTATTGTCACACCCGCCCCCCCCCCACCCCCACCATCCGCCATTCCGCCCGTGATACTTCACTGTTTGCTAGTCATTTCTGCTGACAGAACCGAGATACTTACATAAAGCCTTGGATCTAGGCCAAGGGGTGCTCAAATTGGTGCTTTCACCACAAAGCCGTGGAACGGATACCGCAGTAATAATATTTGGACCTTTAAAATATAGGTTGATACATGTTTTAATGTTATTTACGTGATGTGTATTTGTGTGCTTCAATCATCCGTAACGAAGTAGGGGCAGCATCTATGTTGACAAAATATGAAGTTGCATGCGATGCATCTTCCAATCGTCTTGCTTAATTAATGACGAGGAGATATGTTGACGAGGGACATTGTTGAGATTGAGTGCACACAATGCAATGGTTGCAGTGAGAGCCTCCATCAAACTATGTTGAGAATAATAGTCCACAACAAACACATGACATGATATTGTTTTTCATTTTTAGGTCCTTGATGTCGTTTGGTTGTGTGTGTGTGTGGGGGGGGGGCGTGGGATGTAAAATAAGCATTTATGAATCAGGACACGTGACGTGATGCTTGTGAGTAGGGCTGGACCGGATTCAAATATCTGAAATCCGCTGGATTTGGTCGGATTTATTAGTGAAATCCGGCCGAAGCCGGAGACGGATTTGTAAAAATTGCCGGATTTCGGATTTTCCGGAGCCTGAGCTATTATATATATATATATTTTTATATAATGGCTATACTGGCCAGCCGGATTTGGCAGGATTTATGAAGTGAAGTTCTGAAGCCGGAGCCGGATTTCTAAAAAAAATGGCCGGATTCCGGATTTACTGGAGCCGGAGCCGAAATCCAGTACACCACTACTTGTAAGTGACACAGTAATCAACTTTGTGTCAAGAGGCGGTGCTTATCATCCGTGAAGAAATAAAACTGTTGCTGTTAACTGAGTGGTGAGACCTGAGTGAATTCCACCCGAGACAACTCTCATCTCTGCGTCTCCAACAACATAAAATAAATACAAAACCTGAATAAATATTTTGTACTAGATTGTGCTGCGGCGCCGTGGCGCCTGCGGTGCCCCCTTTTTTAGAGCGCCTACGGCGCCAACCTTTTTCAAAAGCCCAACTAAGTTATCATTTTTTGATAAATACGAAATATTAAACTTTCTGAAATGTACGCAAAGTATTTAATAACAGGCGTTGTAGGGCGCCTACGGCGCCCACTTTGTTTTTTGTCAAAAGCCCAAGAAACTTATCCTTCTTTGATAAATACGAAATATTAAACTTCCTTTTTGTTTGATAAATACGAAATATTATACTTACTGAAATGTACACAAATTATTTTATAATTATAAATCCTCAAATCCTATTTTTACATCGTTCCCTTTTTCCAAAATTAAGATCGTTCGTTCGTCCGTCGATACGACGAGGACCACTCTAGTCATCCGAGGGTTGTAGACCGCTGGTATGGGATGGATGACAAAAAGTGACTTGCGCGGTGATTTGGATTTAAGTGAGAAGGAGTTGCGCAATTCGTCGATCTCACTCTCTCGCCCGAGGCCATCTTATCCAGCGGCAGGACTAAGTCGAGACGGCTGGTGATGGAGACGGGTGCAGTGGATGGCCATGATGTCCTGTGTGTCTTGTCATGCCCTTAGCGTTCCACAACGCTTTGCTGAGATTCGCCTTTTTGACCGTTGACCAACTAGTGGTTCCTCCGCTCTGTCCACCGAATCCAGTCTTCCGGTTGTTCAAAATTAAGATATAAGCTAAAGCAATGACGTCATATAATATAGTTTTTACAGCGCGTCTTTAATTTGTAATTAATTTGCACACCTTTTGATGCACACCTTGTGTTAAATATAAGATCAACCAATGACGTCATATTAAATATTTTTACAGCGCTAATCACCACACGATTTTTTAAAACTGCTATAGACTGTTGTACATCATCAGCGCTCCACATCCAATGATCCACTTGGGCTTTTATATTATATATATTCTTATAACGTGCTCTACCCCCCCCCCTCTCTTTCTTTCTCTGTCGTTTCTCGCTTTCTCTCTCTCACTCTCTCCCACCTCCCCTCTCTCTTTCTTTTTGTCTCTCTTTCTCTATCATTATACTTATGTACATACTATATTATGTCTTTGTGTTTTTTATGTCCATCTATTAACTGTCTTTCAACACAATTATGTCTTAAATCAAAAGAGTGAAACTTAAAAATAACTCCATGGGAATTAAGGCACCTGAGCGCCACGTGGCATGAACGTCGTGTTCTCTTTCACCTGTCGACGTTTGTCTGTCTCCGCCCTTTCACTAACGCGAATCTACGTCGACTTAACGTTCCCCTCATTGTTTCCAACTTCTCTCATCAATCTCTATGCCACTGTTGTGCTGTTACTTTCAGATTTCTGTCTGTTTCAATTCTACATCTCAGCGATTTTTTTAAAAATTACCTTTTTTTAAAAATAATTTTGTTTCGCTAAAAAATGCTTTTTGGCGATACGTCTGTTGATTGGTGTTGTGTTTTTTTTCGAGGCTTATTTAAACCCTTTGTAATTGATGTATTTCACGTGTGTAAAACATTTGTTATTTTATACGTGCAGATGGTGTCGCCAAGTTGTGTAAGTTCTCAACGGCCGCCTCAAATCTTCTGAAGAACACGATCGCCACACGTCAGCATGGCTCAAGATTTAAGTCCTGGCTTCTTCGACTTGACCACGCCACCGATTGGTCACGACGGCACCAACTGGACGATGGATTCTTCTCCCCGTAACGGCACCAACGTTACAGAGACCCTCAAGAGCCTCGAAGGGGTCAACCCTGTGCCACCCATCGTCATGTCTTTGGCTGGTCTGGTGAGTACGCATATCAGATTAAGAAGGGCCACGGTGGGCTCGGCTGGCGTACCCATGGTTATGGACTCGAATCTATTTCTTGTCGTGCTAAGTGAAAATTTGCATTCTTTATTGCCAGGTAACACTTTAAAAAAAAGTTTATATTGTTTACCTCTTTTAACTTTTTTCTTTTTTTTGAGAAATAAATGGGAAAGTTAAACTAAACTGAAACAAACAGCTGGAGTATGAACAAAGTTTGAAACAAGAATAACTTATGCTACACGAAATAGGTCGCTGCGCTAAATTTCTGCTCCCGTGGTTGAGAGTAAGTTCGATATTGAGTTAATAGAAATAATAAAAACGAAGAGACAGCGTTCAAGTAATGTTTACATTAAGCAGGAAAAAAATTGGGTCTATCACCAAACGTTGTAGAATCCGTACATAACACACTTAACTTTACGACAAATTAAATTTTATGGCAATTTAACACTAAAAGACGCTCAACGTTCTAAAACTTCACTGATATATTTAACTTGCTAATTTAACTTTACTGATACAGTTAATACTAAAGAAATATTTAAGTATCTGACACACTTAATTGTATGACGTCTACCCATACCTACTAACATTTACTTTACTGACACACTTAATTGTATGACGTCTACCCATACCTACTAACATTTACTTTACTGACACACTTAATTGTATGACGTCTACCCATACCTACTAACATTTACTTTACTGACACACTTAATTGTATGACGTCTACCCATACCTACTAACATTTACTTTACTGACACACTTAATTGTATGACGTCTACCCATACCTACTAACATTTACTTTACTGACACACTTAATTGTATGACGTCTACCCATACCTACTAACATTTACTTTACTGACACACTTAATTGTATGACGTCTACCCATACCTACTAACATTTACTTTACTGACACACTTAATTGTATGACGTCTACCCATACCTACTAACATTTACTTTACTGACACACTTAATTGTATGACGTCTACCCATACCTACTAACATTTACTTTACTGACACACAAAACTTAAAGAGACATTTAGGGTTACCGAAGGAATCATTTCGGAAAATAACTTCAGATTAGCGTTATGAAATAGTTCTTCCTTTGAATATTTTAAATTTAACTAGAAATATATAAAGATTCTGATTTAATAATTTTCCATTTCGGAATAAGCCCCAAGTGTGGTGAAAATATTCTAAAAGGATTAACATTGTCGAAGTACTCGAAGGAACAATTTTAATTTTATTTGAAAATATTTTTTAAACAAAAGCCAGATAATAAGTTGGCATGGTCTAAAAATTACGTCATTTCGTGTTGTTTTTCCTTAAATAGTCGGCAGTGAAGGAAAATTTACTATGGCGATAAAGACGTTCAATGATTTATAAGAACTGCTGGCATTAGCTGATGTATTTAAATCTCAGCAGAAATTTAATCAAAAAATGGACAGAACTTGTAAAAAGTCCGAAGATGAATCTTATTTAAATACCTTCCCGCTTTTCTCTCGTCATCTCTAGGTGAAAGTAATCATTGAGATTGTCATCCAGGGCTCTTTACCAATCTATGAATGTCTGAAAATATCGACAGATGATTAGCGTCACGCCATGCAGTGATCACTTCAATCAATTGTCATTGCTACCGTTTAATCCAATGCATGCGAGCAGGATATCTGTAGGCCTTTTTGGGGGAGTATGTCGTGCACTTTTAAAGTACAAATGAGTTCCTCTTCTTAGGGCCTTGCTGAAGCCGATGCCACCTAATAAATCACTCGGGGCCTTCCCGCATTGGGCAGAGTTAAACTATTAAATTGTTATGCTATGTTATTTTTATGATATGCTATGTTGTTAAGCTATGTTGTGTTACGTTATGTTATGTTGTGACGTACTCACAGCTCGGGAACGTCCTCGCCTTGTTGATCCTTCACCGCCAGCGCGTGGAGTCTCAGCGCCTCATGTTCCACAGCCTGGTGGCCGTCCTAGTCTGGAATGACATACTGGGCATCGTGCTGACCACACCCGTCACACTGGCGTCGTACGCCAACAACCTAATGGTAAGCTGTGCATCAATCACCCTGAACGTCGTTAGCTTATGGTCCCTAATTATATAACGTCACTCTGTGATTATATGTCATCCACATTTAGTGACCTATCATTATCATGTTTTGAAATGTCATAGCTACCCACGTGATTTTTCATTTCTGTGACTCTTTATGAAAGTTTGCACAATATTTACATCTTCCTATTTTCAGACCCTCTAAAGGTACGTTAATGCGTGAGCAAAATGACAAAACTCGTGTGTAAAGTTGCACAGTCTGGACATTATCCATTTTTTTTTCTCTGTGTGCAGAATTTTACACTCCTCAAAGATAGATAATATAATATCATTTTCAAAATTTACTGCGTGGTCATTCTTGACTGCCTCGCGACTTCGGTCATATAGCTGCATGCGTGGCCGCGCAAACGTGCAGCTTAAAGGGAACATTAGTTCAGGCCTAATACTTCAGATTGTAGCCCCGTAGCGCCATTGTGAAGAGACTCCATAAATTATGAAATATCGCTAATAAATCTTTATCAATGTTAGCGATTGCCTCGTTTTTTTTATTCTAGTCGCTCTGATACCCCCACGCTTCCTTTCCACAGATGCCCGGGGGGCACCACCTCTGCAACTTCAACGGCTTCATCATGATCTGTTTTGGCCTGAGCACGCCCCTGATCGTGAGCGCCATGGCCATCGAGAGGTTTCTGTTCGTCAAGTACACGTTTTTCTACACGAAGCACTGCGCCCCAGGGTCGGCGCGCGTAGTCATGCTGTGCATATGGGGGTTCGTCCTGTTCTTCGGCCTGCTGCCCATGTTTGGTTTCGGGGAGTACAGTCTGCAGCATCCGAACACTTGGTGTTTTTTAAAGTTCCGGTAAGTAGACTTGCCTCTTCCCACCATCTCACCCCGTCATCTCGGGCTTTCTCTAAAACATGCCGCGTATGTATTTTCCCAATCCCATCATGCGCATACTCAGTTCAATGTTAGAACAGGAGTAAAGTGATTATCATAAAACTGGAGAAACAGCCTGTTCAAACAACGCCAGCTAGAAATAATGTAAAAAATTAAATATAACAAAATTTAAGAAAACTCATACGATACATTGATAACGAACTTTTTCTTAATTATTTTGTATCGGAATATTTTAAACGTTATTACAATAAATAGTATTGAAGCTTTAAAAGCTGAACGTAAAAGGGTCTAATTGCGTAACTAAGTTGTTTCAACTATAAAATGTATTTTTTAAAAATTATTTGTTTTGGAGTGGGCGGAGCTGGAAACTTTGATTTATAAATTTAAACTTTAACTAGGAGTCGAGGAGTTTTAAAAGATCTTCATAAATTAAAAATTAAAATGTATTATGATTCAAAGTATTTCATAGTGTCATCTTTTGAACTTTTGTCCAACTTCATCTGCACTCTTACCTAAACTAGTTAGTCAGTTGTGTTGTTATAGACTAGCTGATTTCCAGAGTATCATATAGTATCAGAGTATCCTATCGTTTCAGATTATCCTATTGTTTCAGAGTATCCTACAGTTTCAGAGTATCCCATCGTTTCAGATTATCCTATCGTTTCAGAGTATCCTATCGTTTCAGAGTATCATATAGTTTCAGAGTATCCTATCGTTTCAGAGTATCATATAGTTTCAGAGTATCATAAAGTTTCAGAGTATCATATAGTTTCAGGGTATCATATAGTTTCAGAGTATCATATAGTTTCAGAGTATCCTAAAGCTTCACCTTCGTTGCGAACTTTCGAGGACTAAGTGTTTTAGCCTTCTGTTTGCCATTCAATTACACTTTGCGTTAAAACATCCTTCCATGGAAATTTAACATTTGTTTAGATAATAGCTGTCCTTGTCCGATCTTAAGTACAGTTGAATTTATCTAAGGCCGCCACGTTTTACAAATTTCTTCCAGACATTTGTGTTGACTGCACGTGGGGAAATTCACTGAAACATAATCCACTGAATCCATTAATTCCAATTTTATCTGGTGGGAATCAACGCATAAATTCTTTATACTGATGGCGAATTAAATTAATGCTGCTGTTCCTCATGCGTTTAAAGATCAATTTTTTTTTAAAAAGACCGAAACGCTCACTTGTCTTGTAGTGTTTCTCACGGTAGAGGCGCCGCCACATAGGACATGCGGCTAATATGAGCGATCATATGAGTAGTGTTTCATCAAACAGGTTCAAACATAAATTATTACTGTCACATGTGTATCACGAGTGTATCGCGTGCTGTATGACGGAGAGGTCATGTGAGTGATAAGCGCGGGAAGAAAGAAGCCTTCCCATTGGCTGAGAAGGTTGGGGGATCAGTTGTCAGAGAAGTTCCGTAGTGGAAGGACGGAATGTGTGTGTGCCTCGAGATTTCCACGTTGTATAACCTCAAATTATATGTTATGTACATAGTATACATATTAAAGTTGTTTTGTTGAAACAAGTTCTTCGGTGGATTATTGTGTACAAGATTCTGTATTGAGAGAACGCCTACAAGAGTTACATATTAATAAGTAAAAATAAAGATACAGTTACAATTACCTTACAATGTCTTCATTTAGTCTTCCAATGTTACGAAATTCTTAATTTCTTCTCACAATTCACCAGCTAACTATAAAGTTTCCATTTGCTCAATTTCAATATGAGTCTTGTCATGACAAAGACGATTCTAAAGACGACCTTGCTTCTTATAGGGACGGTGACCCGGTCAAGGACGCCTACGCCTACATGTACTCCATCCTGAACCTCCTCATTCAGCTCATAATGATCGTGTGTAACCTCGTTGTGGTGGTGACCTTGGTCAGGGTCAGGGACTACAGGAGGAAACACAGCACCAGCAGCACCAACACGGTGATGGCAGCAGACTGCGTCATGGATGACTCGGTTAGATTACAGGTAATGTATCCTTGAACTTAAAAGCAACTGGCCCTAAACCTAACCCTAAAAAACATTGTGATGGCACCGGACTGCGTCACGAATGACTCCCTGAGATTTCAGATAATTAAACACAGCAGATACTAAAAACAAATCCAACATGAACTAATCCCAACAATACGGGTATGTGACTGAGCCCATTCCATTATATGAGAGTAACAGACCCATAATCCACGCCATGACATGACTCTGGAAATACCATCTTGACCGCCCCTCTACTTGTTATAAACCTCATCCCCAACATCGATATGACTCATTATCAGGTCATTGTCCCCAATCTGCTGCTTTAATATGTAAAGAGCTCAAGGGAACAAACGGAATGCTATGTGAAGTTGTTGTAGTTTTGAGTTATTCAAAGTTTATAGTTCAAAACTTTATACTATACAGATTAATATTATTTATTAACCAAACAAAAAAAAAGCATTTTTCATTGGGCCAGAGACGTTATTTTCCCCTTATCACCTCTCTCAGAACATTTAATATTTGACCTTCCAGATAGGAAGAATAACTAAAAAAGAAATTACAAAATGTGAAATTGACATTTTTTCCCCTGTGTTCGTCGTATAATTGGTAGTTACTGAATGCCCATGATCGTTAAAAGAAACTCAGATTGGTTATCCCTACTTCTAAAACAAAATAAAAATCACCCTGTCTCTCGTCTTGATGCTTTGAAAAATTGTTTTAATAAATTAGAAAACGTGACCCTTTCCATAGTCACCCAGAGCTTGGGCCATGAGCAGGGCTCAATGTATACATTCTCTGTCACAAGTCCTATAAGTTCCAACAATGGTTTTATTCCCTTCTGACAGGCCATGGCCAAGAGGCGCAAACAAAAAGATATCGAGCTCCAGATGATCGTGGTGATGTTTGCTATAACCATGATATTTGCCGTGTGCTACGCACCCCTTATGGTGAGTACGAATAGCCACCATTTACATTCGTGTGTGCTTGCTGACCTTGCTGACTAAATTCCCTGATGCCCATCAATACTCATCAAACAATGGCCCCATTATAAAAACAACGGGACTATCCACAAAAAAACAAAAATAAAAATAAGAGCCGGCCACATCATAAAACAGCGGGCCCCATCATAAAACAGCCGACCCCGTCATAAAACAGCCGGCCCCATCATGAAACAGCCGTGCCACCTCATCAAAATAACCTCTCCAACATCAAACAATGGCCATCAAACAATGGCCATCAAACAATGGCCATCAATACATCTGCTCCTGAGACGAACATGTTTACGATCTCTGAATGACTCGAGCTGATTTCTCATTGTTAACGAACACATTGATCTTGGCCAGTTTCACGATTCTAATGACTTTTCCGCGGGTCGGTGACATTCCGTGGTCGATGGCGATTGGTTGAAGTCACATTTGTAATCATGATGGATGTCCAGTTGAAGTCCGTGCAATGCCCCGGGTCAGGATTGCAATTAGTTGACCGCAAAAATGACTTTTAAGCGAGCCCCTTTCATTCACTTATTGATCGACGGTGATGCTGTATCGGCTGAATGTGGTGTGTGTCGGAAAATGTGGTTGATGAATGTTTGTCGGTGTTCTGTAACCGGACTTTGGTTCATGCTTCAATGGGTCACCTTTCTCATCTTAAAGACATGCTTTAAAAATATTTACAGCTTTATTATTTTTTTAGACAAGCTATTGTCAATTTGAAGACATTTTTTTAATTCAAAATGTTATATAGCATTTTGGCGATGCCTGTTATTATATAATGTTAAAAAAAACTAACCTTCCAGCATTATGAAACACGAAATATTTTGTCTACTCATGACTATGTGCGGGGAGGCAACGCAAAAGCGCTCTGAGTCAACTGTCCGCAGTAAATAATTTGGTTAGACAAAAGGGTGAGCACAGCGGAACAATCGTTGCCAATATGGAGGAATAGTGTTAAATACAAAGTAGGTTTGTGTACGCGTTGAGAGGAGAGTTTCGGCTTTTATACACATAATATTTCTTTTGTATTGTTATTTTTAAAAAAATTATTTAAAAACTAGATCTTGAAAAAAATGAAGCTCTCATTTGTGTTCTATATTATTAATGTTTATATTTACAGGTCGCAGATTATGTTTTCACTAAACTAAACACATATTCTTTTGGCACGAGACTAGTCTCTTAAGGACTTGGCAAATACCCGGGCAACCTGCTCCATCTGCTGAGCAGTACCATGCAACATTGTCTTCACGTAGGACTCTTTTGCCACCTTAACCTCCCTGGCTATGTCTAGCGCGGCGGGACACGAAGTTAACAGTGTAGTACTGTTTCAGAGGATAGGCTGCAATGACGGCAGTTCGAGTCCCTGTTATGGTCTAGCCTGTTGAAATATGAGTTGGTTGGGCTCTTTTGCCACCTTAACCTCCCTGGCTATGTCTAGCGCGGGACACGAAGTTAACAGTGTAGTACTGTTTCAGAGGATAGGCTGCAATGGCGGCAGTTCGAGTCCCTGTTATGGTCTAGCTTGTTGAAATATGAGTTGGTTGGGCTCTTTTGCCACCTTAACCTCCCTGGCTATGTCTAGCGCGGGACACGAAGCTAACAGTGTAGTACTGTTTCAGAGGATAGGCTGCAATGACGGCAGTTCGAGTCCCTGTTATGGTATAGCCTGTTGAAATATGAGTTGGTTGGGCAGTGCTTTGTTCGCATTTGAGTCACTAAATTATCCATTAAATTATTCTCTCAATTTCAATAGATCCTCTTTTATACCGGTATTTCCACAAACTTCCGAAGAATAACAGCAAGTTAAAATAAGCTTGATTGTCTGGGTTTTACTTTATTTTCTCGACATTGTCTTAAGCGACCAAAGTTCCCACCTCCCCCCCTTCCCCCTTCCCAGCGCCACCCCCGATTTTTACTGGGAATCCTGTTTTAAGAAATAGAAATAAGTTTATGACTTCGTTAAATTTTTAACCTACCAGAAACGTAAGAGCAGATTAACGTCTGCCTAAAGGATGATTTTTTTTCATTTCTGAATCCGGAACACGTCAGGTATCATTACGTAACTTTACTATTTTTAGACAAGATTTCAAAATAAATAAAGAAGTAGCAATATTTTTGTAATTAATCTTTTACTTTTGAATATATTTTAATGATTATTTTATAATAAATTGTAAGCCAGTCTTAGCCTCGTTCAAGTTTAGTACGCTGTCTCAAATTAAAGTTGAATTAACAAATTTATATTAAGGTACCTTGAGATCTGATTACCATTTTAATGACATTATTCCGACTGAAACCCCGGATGTTCTATAAATAGATTTCAGCCATAAAATTAAAAAGCCTTTTATGGGTGATACTTCAAAACGGACAATCTGTGGCGCACCGCCACCCACGACGCTTTGGGATTGATTAATCACACGATCGAGTGGCCATTGAGTGGCGTGTGAAAGACACAGCTGATAAACTGCTCTTTTGTTACTGAATTTTAACAACATGCCTTGCCTTCATGGCCACTTAATTTATTGGTCACAATTTTGGGGATCGGAAAAATAAACCTGTCGAGAAAAAATTCAACTGACCGAAATTTCACTGGGATAAATTTGACGTCAAAAGTACAGCGACCGCAATCTTATACAAGCCACTTTACAGCGTGTTTGTCTCCCCTAAATACCAGTGATTATCTACCATCCTTGGCACTACTAGGCGTCGGATAGGAGTCCTATAAAAGGACATTATTACCCGAGCAGGGCTCCCCTATAATCTTAAAAAAGACTAGCTGTCTGTTTGTTTAGTCCTAGATTAGATAAGTTCCCATCTTTGATACCGAAGACGTTAAAATGGGTAGCGGTGATTGGCGGTGAATAATAATTCTTTTAAAAGAGATCATAACAGACAAGTAGCGTGAGAAACCTCCAAAGAACAGTCAAGTTTAATACCAATTTAAGGGAATCACAATAGCTCACAGATTTCGGTGAGGTACTAGGGACGGTTTATGAATCTAATAAATCGATACTTTTAGAGATCTAACTCTTATTACCAACATAATATTGGGTTAGTTAAAACTAAAGACTCGTTATTGATTAGGATTTATTTAATTTATTGCATATCCCGGATGAATTTAACGTATACTTTATATGAAACAGTGTGTCGTTAAGAAACTTATTATTAACGTGTTCCGAGGCCAGCAAACAGTTGAGACACACTAGTCTATAGCTGCTGACATCAGGATTTGAAACAGTCCACTTTACATCCGGTCACCTCTCTAGGCGATGGCCCAGACGGCTTTAAGGAACAATTAGAGAGTGAGATAAGGAGAACTGTACAACATCAATCAGAGGGACGCCGCGCGTCCAATAAGAACGTTGGAAGTGACCACAGATCAAGTGTTCTCAAACATTTCCCCTCGTGTTTCTAAGACCTGTTGCCAGGAACATCAGAGTGAGAAAGATTGGCCGCAATAGGTGATCAAAGATGATATTTCTTGTCCAAGACGGAATCAGCCTATTGAAGTATTTGCAGCAGCTTTTCGCCGTTATTTGCGATAGGAGGAAACAAGAAGATTAATTGACAACCTGCTCTGGGAGGAACAGGAGAATTCTGTTCTTGATATTCAATAAATTGTTTTAGATTAGCCCTGTGGTCGATGTGGGTTAATGAGCCTTTGATGTTTATAGAGAAACTTGAGCTAACAAGACTGGCTTTATACCGTGACAAACTAGCGTCCTGTGTGAAGAAGCCTTTAATTTTTGTAGTAGAGATATGAGAAAGACCAGACTTGCGTAATACCTTGGCAAACTATTCTTCCTTGTGAAGGTGCCTTTAATATAAAAAGAGAGTGGTTTACAGTATAAACATAACACGCATGACATAAATTCTTGGGGAGTGTTGTAGTATATACGCATGGTGTGTTTGTTGTAGCCTTGTTTATTTGTAAACAATACTGAACACGATCTCAGCCACTCATAACAAAATAACAGAAATAGCATGGCGTTATGACGTTATACGAAGCTTAGCTGACAGATATATAAACAGCGTTTTACTTTTATGTTCTTATTACCTTTTCAACTTTTCAGCAGTTTCTTTTTTTATAAAGCCTTATGTTTTGTTGGAATTTTTTTATCATTTCATTCACATGGGGATTCCTTGAACAATTTTTAAATTTATTTTTGATTTTAAGTACTTTGCATCTTCTGTGTAGCGGAAAATATCATAATTATTTCCATAGACGTCTCCGTGTATAGATTTTTACGCTTAATATATCATAAGGTTTTGAATCTTTTTAATGTTTTTTTTTATAAAAAAAATATATGCATACAAACAATTTTCAAAAACATGAATACATATTTTATTTTAAAAACAACTTTTATGGTCACTTAACAGATGTTGTTTGTTATTGTTTTTAAAAAATCAAACCACGTTTGGTAAACGTTGCTCTACATTAAATAGGCAGTGCATTAAACCAGTTCTTCTCAAAGTGGTGGTCCGCGGACCGGTACCGGTCCTTGGGCCATCCGCTGCCGGTCCTCAGATGTTCTCCTAAAAAGGACCGAAAAAATTGTCAGTGCAGGGAAAATAGTACATTGGTCCCTGGTGTAATGGAAAAAATTCCTGCCGGTCCGCCATACTAAAAAGTTTGAGAAGCACTGCATTAAACCATGTTGGTTTGAAAGAATAATGCATTCATTATGGTTGTGTTTGTGGGTGTAAGCAGAGGCGTCACATGGGGGGGGGGAGGGTGCGGGTGCAGACCGCACCGGGTGACACCATCACAAGGGGTGACACCAAAATGTAAAATTCTTATTTTACCGTTATTTGGCACTGGCAGACTCAGATGGGGTCTTTGGTGTAAGTCGTTAGAGGTGACACCATGAGCTACCGCACTGGATGACACGTACCCTAGTGACGCCTCTGGCTGTAAGTTTTCTTTTAGAGTTTTGAGAGATTGAGAAAGAGAGAGAGAGAGAGAGGGGGGGGAGGAAGAGAGTGAGATAGGGGGGATAGAGAGAGATGAGAGAAAAAGATGAATAGAGTCGGCATTAGAGAGGACGATACTGAGATAAATTCAGATGGGTTGTTTGTTCGTCAGTTTATACCGTTACAATAGAGAAGTAGATGTCCATGTCTAATTGATGATAATAACTTACCTCCCTTGCGCCTTCCATCGCGACGTATAGAATAAACTGAACGTGACCAAAAAGGTTGCTCCCGATCGGGTGAAACAAATGACGTCATCAGCAGATGCGCGGAAATTACCCATGAGTCGTTGCTGCCAATGTCAACACAGCGTATGGGGCAGCCATGATATTTTGAAGGCATTTAGTTGATTGTTTTTATTTTGTCGATCACGTGATTGTGTAGTGGCGCGATTTAATGGCAGTGGGAGCAGCTAATCGATTTTTTAATGGGCCGAAGCATTTATGAAAATACATGTGTATTGTTTAAAATGTATAATAAATAAATGGCTTTCTCCATGAAAAAATGAATTACACTAAAAAATTTCATACAATTCATGACGTAAATAAAGATTTGTGAGATGTAGGAGAGCGGGGGGGGGGAGTAAAATTATATTATTCTTTGTTACAATTCGATGAGTTGTTCTATTTCCCCACATGTGCCACCCGGTCATAGATTCCCTACCTCCTTCCACTCATGTGACATCTGGTCACAGCGCCACTGCCTCCTTCCACTCATATGCCATCCGATCATAGCGCCACTGCCACCTTCCACTCGCTGCATGTGCCACCCAGCTGAAATAGCTAAAGTTAAAGTGTTTACCAGCGATTGCTTATGATCCTCTGTATTTAACTTACCACGCAGCGAAAAGAGAGAAACTTTGGCTTTAATATCATTTCATGTGCTTTTTAAAAAAAAATGTAATCAATGAAATGTTGTTTTTAAAAAATTTCCCGAATGGAATGGGATTCTTTTCAGTTTCTAGGTGCATTTCCCCATCAATTACTTGTACCAGGAACTGTCATTTATTCCATCCTGTCTATAATCGACCAACAGTTTCCGTCTATAATCGCTCAACAGTTTCCGTCTATAATCGACCAACAGTTTCCGTCTATAATCGACCAACAGTTTCCGTCTATAATCGACCAACAGTTTCCGAGTGATTTTATTTATTTCTATTCTTTATGTGTACATATAACCCCCACAGTGTCTTCCACGCAACTCTCATTTCAGATCTACATCGTTATAACGCTAGCCTCAAGGGGCCAAACTGACCCACAGTTCGTCCTGGTTACTATCCGATTGGCCAGCATCAATCAGACGTTGAACCCGTGGCTATACGTCATTCTTAGAAGGACGCTCATCATCAAGGTCAAGAAATTCTGCTGCAGATGGAAGCGGTGTTTGAAGAAAAGGCCGACAATGAGGTCAGTTTGTATGACGTTTTGTCTATTTTACGGTTCTTCTTATTATAATTGTAGTTCACGTTTGGCTTGAATTTCCGCAAGAATTGACGCAAATTAAATTAGCGTAAGTAATAACTTCCGGTGAAATTTTTTCCACCCTTCGAAAATACGGGGACCACATTTTCAAAATAACATTTTTGTTAAACATGTCACACATTTTAACCATTGATAAATTGTGTGCAAGAACCTGCAAAAAATAGTAAACTCCGCCCAAAAACCTCTACTAAACGCAGACTGTAACAAGTTTTTAAATGACGACTTTTTTCTTATAATAGGAAATTTAAAAGAAAAGCCAGTTTTTTAAAAAAAATTAAAAATATATTTAGTTTTTTTTAATATCGACATGCCAGAAAATGTTTTAAAACCTGTTACGAGGCCACCATTAGAAACTGCTCTCTGGTTATCATTTTTCTCTTTAGACCGGTAACGTTAAATTGTTAGAAAAGTTAATAAGGTTGCCTCTGGAAATTCATTAAAAAATCTATAAGACTGTCGAGCTAAATATAGCAAAAAATACAACAAAAGTTCTCTAAACGGTATATAAGTACCAGAAGGTGTGCATATAATAAAATTTGTGTAAAATTTAAAAAAAAACAGTAATTGCCACCAATCCATTCCGAGCCCCAGATTTATCCCATACAACGAAATATCCAACCACTGTATACATTTTTTTAAAATTGAACACAGCCCAATCCCAGCAGGACGACGTCATCAATACGTCCATGTCAGAAATCAGCTGTGTCATAGGAGTAACTTTGTGGGGGGCGACATTAATGAGTCGCTGTCAGACAGGTGAGTTGTCTGTAGCCAGGTAAAACACACACAAAGACTGGTGGGGAGACCAAACATTACTTAATTTTGTTGCATAAGACTTCAAGTAATGACAGTTTGTATTTCCACACAAACGTTTTGTTAAAACAGTAATTGTTTCAAACGTATATTTTTCAGTATGCGGAAGTCTATACAGCAGGGCATCCCGGCGGCCATGTCGCTTCCTGACGTCATGATGGTCAACACGGGTCGCAAAGACCTGGACATGCTGCTACCTGACGTAACCAAGGCCCAGTCGTTCGGGGGCCGTGTCTCACACAGCTACAGCGCAGGGAACGTAAGCAGCTGCGTCGTCTGCAACGCTCAAGCCGTGGCCGGCTGCAGGGAGTGTTTTCTTGAACGCTTTGGGCTCAAAGACCCTTCGCCATCGGAGTCTAGCAAACCACTGAGCGAGGAGCTGCCTAAATGTCCAAACAACTCTAAGGTTGCGGAGGACAGCAGCGAAATCGTGTTTGGATACGGGAGAACGGTGTACCAAAATGACAAAAACAGAAGCGAACCTTCAGAGAACGGACTTCTGCAGTTGCAAGACTGCAACTCGTACTGCGCTATCGGGGAGCACAGCGTCAACGCGGGCGCCGCCCAAGGCTGCAACACGCATCACCAGCGCACAGTCCACGCCGATGATACATCTGTGATTGGCGTTGAGGAGTGTTTAAAACTTGTAGCCAGCGGTGACTTCCCGGCTGAACTCTGTGAAAGCCACTTGCCCGGGTCAAAGAAAAAAAAGTCCGAGTTCGTGCTGAGTCCCCCCAACGAGCCGTCCCATCCGCTGTTCGGCCGGTCCGGGGACTCGAGGCTGTCCCAGCACCGGCACAAACCTAAAACAAACCGGAAGTCCACGGCCAGCATCAAGTCAAACAAAAGTTCAGGACCTCCCAGCTCGTGCGCTGGCGGCGTGCTTTGCTCTCCGGAAACGGTCAAGAAACACGCCACGCTATCGGACAGTGTTCAGTTTTCGCCCTGCGACCACGCAGCTCTTCTGGACGAGAGCAAAGACTATGACGATGTTTTCGAAGAGTCCGATGAGACTTTAGAGGATACGAGTAAAAACGCAACAACGGACGAGTGCTATTTGTCCGGAAATCCTACGGAGTCCGTGTATTTCTCAGAAACAGTTGATGGAGTTTTTAAAAATCCTGAATCGGATGTCATCGTTCTGCCCAACGGACTCGAAATAACGCACGATCCGAGATCAAAAGGATGTGCGATATCCGAGAATAACAAAAGCAAATCATCCGCGTTGAAAGTTAACCAACCGACTCACTCACGTGGTCGGCAGATACCAGAGGATGTGCAAGGCGCTGAAACGAGATTTGAGTTTCATTTAGGATCCAAAAAAAGCAAGGCGCACGGGCAAGAACAGTATCGAAATAACGGCTACCAACGCGAGTCGTCGGGAAGCAGCTTTGTCCATGATGACGAAGGTTCCTCCGGGATATTTAGTGGGGACTCTCCTGTGGCTAATAGTAAAGATATCACAAAACCCAAATGGATGGCGAAGAAAGAGTCCCAGTCTGAAATAACGCAAGAGGAGAAAGCTGGTGGAAAGTGAGTTTTAATTAAAGTCATAGTTGAAGGCAACTCTTAATAACTAGTTTGTGCTGCGGCGCCCCCTTTTTTAAGGGCGCCTGCGGCGCCCCCCCTTTTCAAAAGCCCAACAAACTTGTCCTTGTATGATAAATACGTAATATTAAAATTTCTTAAACGTACACAAAGTATTTTATAATAGTTTTTATTTTTTATGTCAAAAGCCTAAGTAACTTATCCTTATATGATAATTACGAAATATTCCTGAAATGTACACAAAGTATGTATATAATATAGTTTGTACTGCGGCGCCCACTTTTATTTAATGCGACTACGGCGCCCACTTTTTTCAAAAGCCTAACAAGCTTGTCCTTGTATGATAGATACGTAATATTAAACTACCTTAAATGTACACAAATTATTTTAAAAATAGAGGTTGGTCAAAAGCCCAAGTAACTTATCCTTGTATGATAAATACGAAATATTCCTGAAAATTTAACAAAGCATTTATATAATAATTTTTACAGTGCTAATCACCACACGATTTTTAAACTAATTTTAGAAAGCAGCGCACCAAATTACTGCACCAAAAAAAAACTATTTGAGTCAATCAGCACTACTTACAACGCAAAATTTAAAATAAGCAGAGTGATGTCCCTCAGCGTTAGTTATCAGCGATAATTGAGCGTAAATATATATATATGATGATGATTAAATTTATTTCAATGACGTCATTAGGTTTGGTAAACTATTAAGATCATCTCTTGGTGTCACCCAATTCAGTTCTAACCATGGAGATGGTGTTTTCTCAATCTTCTAATAGTATCCCGTTAACAGGGGGAACCTTGCTCGGGGGTCAGTTTTCTCTCTGGGCACTGTAATCGGGTGGCAAATTCTCTTTTGGCTACCGTGTTCTTATATGATCTGTTATGAAAACAGAATAGGCGAAAGGAAAACACAAATTTAACTTATAGTAACCTCCCACCCATCGCCACCCACTTGTTCCCTCATTGACGCTACAGACTTCGATTGATCCATGTCTTTATAATTTTTACAAGTCTTATATTAATTCGCTTTGTAAGTTTAAGCGGACTATCCGAACATTTGTTTATGATTCTTTCACGTGCGGAGTTCACGCGTTGACGACGACCGTGTATGTTCACACCCCTTACCGTCACTACGCCCGGTTTTAAAACCAGGGGAGATAATTGTGTTTCAGTCTGTAAATGTCAAGTTTAAACATAATAACTGCTTTTAGTTATGTCTCATATATAAGGGATTTATAGTCAAAAGGTAAGCTGGCTTTGCACTTACTGTAAAATGGGTAGACTAAAAAGTAGAAAATCACTGCATTTTTAATATAAGACTAGTTTTTAAAAAGTGTTTTTAATGTTGATTATTATTATCAATTTTTTAAAATATCCACAGACAACCAGCAAGAAGAGTCAAGTCCTATAACTGAAGCAAAACCAGAGCTTGCTTACTTATAATTGCAATAGTCTCCCCTTACTGCGATATCTAGTAATGGCTAAGAGAAACGCAAGTTGTCAACAGTGAATAATAGTTATTACTATTTGTAGATATAGAGATGAAATTACATACTTATCAAATGCCGATCCTCACAATGCCATTCAAATTTTCTGTTATTATTTTAAGCTGTACCGTTTTTGTATTATCTTGTACATTAAATGTTGCCAATGTACAAACACATTAATACAATTTTGTTTCATAAATATCATTCATATCTACACGTGTAGATAAACAGACTCCTAAACATTCAACAGTTCATATATGTAACCAATAGGATTTTGTATATACACTGCATTGGATAAGAACAATAAAGCTGTCAATAAAATCTTCAACCCGTTTGTGTCAATGTTCCAATAAAGATATTTCCAGCGCCTTTATAAATGTTATGCTACAAATTATATATGTTACCACTTGTGCCACAGAAACTCTCAATCACCCAAGTGTAGCTCCTTATTAAGCACTGTGAATAAAACAAATTTGAAGACATTGATACTGCCTCATCTCATAGAAACGGAAACCAAAAACTCTATTGACAAAATCATGCATCACAAACATACAGTGCACTGATTTAATTGGAAATATTTAATCTCCATTACTCCATGGTCCAAAGACACACTTTTAGTTAAACTTTTTTTAAAAAAGAAGTATTATTTTAAACTTATATTGCCTTTAAAATAAAACATGCTTAAAATGTGCTTAGTATTCTTAGTGAATAGAAGGCATTGGATGCTTTTACGTATCACGCAATCTGAAATCATTTCATCTTTATATGCTTTTTCTATATTATTTTGGAACCCACACAATTTTTAGTCCAACTACTACCGCATATCTAATTTTCATCCGCTTCTTTCATAATCGTTATGAAATCTTCAATAAAAATGCAATAATGAACAAAGCTTGTGCATCCTTTCTACAAAAATAACAAATGTTATAGCAAATGTTATCCAAATGTTATCCACTGAAATTAAAAGGTTTGCACAAATATTTACTCAATGTAGGATTGAATTTTAAAATAAACTCTTCAATAATTACAATAGAAATAAATCAATATAGGCAAATGTTTAATATTTTCAAACATTCATACAAGTTCAATTAATAAGTATACGAGAATGTCTACTTAAAAACGATTTATATGACGTTAGGTTGGTCGAGTATCTAACTATAAATTCTGACAGAAGCACGGGCGCTTGTGTTTATCTAATCATTTCAAACATTGAGCTAAAAAAGAAGAAGTGCATCTTTGAAATTCCTGACAGGGGTGTCATTTTTTTTCCTTTCATTTAACAGCTTTAAATTTAAATCATTTAACTATTACAACATCAAATTAGAATGAAAATTGACAATTTCTTTGATTAAATCCGAGACATTACTTTTTTATTTAATGATTGCGTTGAATAAATTGTTCGTGTCATGAAAGCAGAAAACTCTAAAATCTTCATTTTTCTGAATCTCAAAATATACATAGGTAAATTGTGATGGTACATGAAAAATGTTATATGTAGCTAATTTTCTAAAATTTGATTCAACATTTTATGCATCACTTGTTAATTTTGTTTTAAACATTTTGTGCATTCTGCATATCAACCGAACATTTTTTTGCATTCTGCATATCAACCAAACATTTGCGTTACCAACTAAAGATTTAAAAAATGAGTTATATATGATTTAGTTTATTTTGAATGCAACTTCAAGAGGGTGGTAAATAAAATAATGCTCATCTGAATATTTTGAGAACCAATATTTTAACATGTTAACTTTATTTATTATCTGATCAAACAATTTATAAAATAGTTCATATCTGATAAATTTTCATTGTCCAACTTGGAGTCATGTAATTTAGTCCTTACTTTTTGTACCTTATTTCTTTTTTATAAAAATATTTAAGATGGGTTGTGACTAAACTGTATACATTTCTTCTTTTAAATTATTAAATTGTGTTAATTATAACAAGGACTGAAGTGTTGCCAGGTGGGACATTCTTCCCCAGAAGCCTTACATTAAAAATATCTCAAATATTGTGTGTGAGTAAACAAATCCTGGCAAACCTTCATTAATTGTGAACTGGATAATAATAATAGCACAATTAATTTCTCTATTTAAATTTATAGTATGTTTTAAATAATTTCTTTGTAATATAAATTTATAATAACCCAGATAATTTATTTAAAAATAATGCAACATTTTATCCACATTATTCAGGTTAAAAATACCTTTGCCTCATTTCGGCAATACTTTTAAGGGAAATATCCAGAGACATTTAGAAATTCAGATATGAGTTAAAGAATTTAACTGCATGATTACATTGTCTTTCAAAATAAGTTGTTTTAATTTTTTTTAAATGATAAATTATTCAAAATGATAGATATTTTCTGCTTTGAAGTTAAATTACAAAGAACTGAAATTACACAAATTATCAATAATTTAATTATTGATTTGTTTCGATTTATTTTTAAGAGAACAAAAAATAAAGTTATTAGACTTTAAACACTTTTAAAACTGTTATTTACAATAGAAATTATTTCATTAATTGTGTAATAAAATTTCAACGTTTGCTTTAATGATATGACAAATTTATTTATTTGTCTTATTTCAATATTGTACATATGTTATTGGGTGTTGAGGTGTTAAAATATTTAACAAGCTAAAACAGTGTAATTAATTTTTATGGTTTGTATTATCCACCAAACTTTCCATTTTTGAAAACAATTTGATTCTCTGGTGGTATAGTTAACCAATTTTCCAGTCATAATTTTTAATTCTACCAACTTATACATATTTATTTCTTTAAATTTGAAGTACGTGGATTAATACAAACAATTTCTTTATTTCATAAGAGCCTTCTAAATTTTAAAGAGTTTTTTTTGTTGTTTTTTTGTAATGCGAATATTTTCTCGCAGTTAAAATGTTTGCTTGCCAAAAAACACAACAAAAAAACAACAAACTTACAAATGATAAAACAATGATGAATGAGAAAAGAGCTACATTTTTGTAATTGTTTTAAAATTGTTACAGGATTATCCACAATAACTCACAAAGTGACATGTGATGCGATGTAAATATATATATTTCAGACTATGCTTGTAAGAATGATGGGTATAAGTCAGAGCTATGTGATTTAAACATATGAAATTTACGCTTTTTTCTGATTTTGCTTTTAAGAATGATGGATTTAAGTATGGCATTCGTTATGTTGGTTTTTCTTTTGTTGTTGTTTTTTTTTGTTTGACGATAAAATGTTTATTTAAAATTATTTTTAAAAAAGAACTTGTTTGTTTTTCTTTAAATAAAAGACTTTCGTTTGTATTATGTTATTTTTATTTTTCAAGATTTAAAAATATAAATAAATATACAATAGGCTCACTAAAGATGAGATTTGTGTAACATGACCATTTCTTGTTCAATAGTGACTCCTCATTTAGCCTTGGCTGCATTGTCATTTTCAGTTTACCAAAACTGAGTAGAAAACAAATATATCATTAACAATCGGTTTCATGGCTTTCATTTTAAAGACATAAAATGTTTTCATTTTGGTTTTTTTTTAAATTTTTTTTTAAAGCAGTTTGTTTTTGTGTGTGTCTATACGTGTGTGAGTGTGTGTTTGTGTATGTTGATGTTTTTGATTTGACGGTAATGACGTAACTCAAACGCGTGTTTAGATTTAGAAAAAAAATATAATTAATATCTAATAGTAGCCACGCATTTAAGGCATGTGTTGTTTTGTCGGGATACCTTCAGCAGGTGTGGATTAAGATTGCACGGGGCCCATGGCTGCAACTTCACCTGGGGCCCTATCCAGCCATTTTATGAAACAATATAAAATACAAAATACACAAACAAATTGTGCAATGAAAACAATAAATTTGAGCTTTATTTTTAGACTGATACGACAGTAAACGTTTCGGCTAATGCCTTCATCAGTACAACATAAAATACATTCTTACAATACTTACATAAGTAATAATAATATTCTTAAAACATATTGTATTTTAAAATATTTATGTTAAATAAAAAGAAAGGAAAAACAAAAACAAACATGGACACAGGATATAGCAAAAAGGGGGAAGTATCCAAAGTTACAGTAAAAACCACAACGGGAACAAGATTATGCAGTTAAGTAAAATTATGAATTTGGTTAATTCCATATGGAGCCAACGTACCAAATCTTTTTATGAGTCTATTTTCCATGTGGACTCTATCATGGGTATTGCTTGCATATAAAATACCAGTTACTGCAATATCTGATATGCCGTTATGGTCAACACTGTTAAAATGTTTAGACACAGGACATTGAGCCTGTTTATTTATATTATACAGGTGTTCTCTAAACCGATCTCCTAGACGACGACCTGTCTCACCCACGTAAATTTTATTACACCTCTTGCAAAGAATTGCATAAATCACGTTGCGACTTGTGCAAGTGAATCCATCTTTTATTAAGAATTTTTCAAGAGGGAAAGAAATGTTGTTAATTTCCATCACATATGGACAAGTATTGCAACGGTTACGGTTGCAACCTTTTGTTCCAATATATGCTTTCATTGTGGGAAGGTGACTTCTTACAAGAATATCTCTGAGGCTTCTATCTCTCCGGAAAGCAAAAAGAGGAGGTTTTTTGAAGACCTGCTGAGTTAGAGGGTCAGCCATAAGGATTGGTCGGTTTTTGAGAATCACCTGGCGAGCTTTAAAATTATGAGGATGAAAAGTTAAAATAAATTTTGATCGATCACATTGATCAGAAACAGATGATTTAAATGTATCCTGTCTGGTCATGCCTTTAATTCGATTGACAGCGGATATTAAAACTGTTTCCGGGTATGACCTTCTTCGAAAAAAATCCAGCATTTCATTACTTTTCTCCAAAAAGTCTGCCTCATCAATATAATAAGTTTCGGATTAATTTAGACTTACATCATTGGCGCCCCTGGCTTTAACCAAATCAGTCTCCTCCCTTAATCCCGCCCCTGCATTCAGTTTTGTTTTTATTGGTTTTGTATATCATTTAAAATAATATTTTATAGAATTAAACTTCTTCAACACGATATGTATATACTAAAAACAATCTTTGGAAAAACAGCGGAAACATGGAATGCAATACAAGAGACGCAAACGATTTGTTTGTGTGAAAATAAAAATAAGATTAATAGATTTCAAGCCTCATTAAAAAAAATTTTTTAAAAATTTAAAAAATAATTAAATTTTTTTTATCAGCTTTAAATTTGTTGTTTTATTCACGTGATTTTTTTCCCCTCTTGTATTCTGTTTTAAACTTTGTTGTAACTGCCCAACTCTTATTTTGAGATATTAAAAATGGAATAGCATAGAACCCCATCATGTACACCATGCCCTCCCACTTTATTATACGTCATTTCTGCTCCACTTGTCCCTCTA
>CALYLW010000410.1:540659-545659 GCA_944989445.1 Ampullaceana balthica
TACAAACAAGAAGCTGATCGTCTTCAAATAAATATAAACCTAGGCCAACGGTAAATCATTTTTGCAAACTTATATAAATATATTTCCAGGTGCATTTGTATATTTTATAATATATTACGAATTTAAAGAAACGATAAAGGAAAACATGAAGGGGCATTTTTAAAAATATATAATGACTAGTGTATTACCCGTCAAAATAAGGGATGTTTCCAAAATAAATATATTTCAGCTGAAATCAATTAATTTTGAAAAATTACACATCAGAATAAAACAATAAGGTAATACAGAAATTTCATTTATTTTAATTCAACAATTCCTTAATGACAACATTTTTTGTACATTATTTTTGAATTATGAAGTAAATATCCTTGAATGAATGTATTTTTTAATGAATACTCAAAGATTTTCATGATCACTCCCTCGTGTGCAAGTTAAAGCTACATACAACTGTCCATGAGCAAATAGCGTTACGAACGAAGCAACATAGCAAATTATATTTGTAGGACCAACTTTTTCTGGACGGTTCCTTTTACGCTGAAGATGATTTTAGTATCGTTTTTTTGTAATTGCCTGAAAGCCGTATATTATATAATCAGAAAATGTAGACACAAAGAAAGAGTCAGTAAACCTCATTTACATATGGAACAATTTGGTAGTTTTATGCTGACGTTCGAAAATAGTTATTCTTGGTGCAGTAATTTTTTTTCAAGGCTTTTTTTTTAAACGGTGCGCTTTCTAAAATCTTTTATTGCCTGATTACATAGCGTTACGAACGAACTAACATACATAGCAAATTATATATAAAGTCTATTGATTTCATGACCGAATGGTTCCTATCAATTAAAATTAGAGCGTGCAGGAATGATTTCAACTCAACACACTCTCTTTCATCTAAGTCCTCTCCCTTGTTAGATAAGCTCACCCCTTTCCGTGATCAGCCTTGGCATTGGAAGGAACCAAGTGATATTGGGGGAGATTTGTAAAGTAAACTTTGCCAGTGTCTGGGTGTTGGTTAATTGACCAATCGTGGATAATTTCTAGAGACACCTCCACAGCGCAGGGCCATGTCCTCGGCACAGAGAGAAAAACTGATTATTATTATAGTGTAGATGCTCATAAGTGAAAATAGATTCGACACATCCACGAGCTTTACCTCTCACGAAGAAAGACACATAATTTAGTGACAGAGTAATCTCCAGTTGGCCTCTCGTCTCGTATTTTCTCCGAGGCATATCTAATTAAAATAAATATTTAAATATAGTTTAAGATGTGTCAAGAGACTCATTTTATCCAACTGCTCGAAAAATTTATTTGCTTTACTTTTTTACTCCACATGTCGACATTTATGTTCAACGTTAAACTACCGTAACTTTTTGTTTACAAACCACGTCACTCATCCGGTGTCAGATTTAAGCCGTATTTTATACTCACCTTTGCACGCCCCCCCCCTTTTTCCGCTAAAGCTGTAAGGATATACAAAAGCGTTATCTCCTTTTCTTGCTTTAAAAAAATTGAGTAATTTTTTTTTCTAATATGCATTCAGTTTGATCGGATTCAAATACTTTATTTTAAAAAAAATCATTCAAAATAATTCTTTTTAAAATTGTTTAGAGCGATAATGCATGACCAGTTTCCCAGAGTGAAGTGATGCCCTAAAAAAGTTGTTTTTGTTTGTGGCTATTTTTTTTTCCTCTTGCAGCCCTAGAGCCTCTCACCGGACATTAGAACCTCCATTAAAGGATTCCATTAGGCGCGAGCTCTTAGACGGGTTCATTCGAGATGTTTGAATTTTTAAAATATATTTTTTGCGGGTTCTTTTATGAGATATGAAGCTTAACGTTAATGCATCGATCCTCGTTTTAAGTAAAATATCCCCCCCCCCACACACACACAAACTTTAACATGATCTATGATTAGGACGAGACGGGGCGTAGCTTGTGTCAAGGACGAGAAATGAGCAGAAGACAAGGGCATAGCAAGCGTTAGGGTTCACAGAGGTGTAGGAGGCAGGGGCATAGCTAGCGTTAGGGTCCACAGGGGTGTAGGAGACAGGGGCATAGCTAGATCTAGGGTCCAGAGAGGTGTAGGAGCTTGTAGTATAAGTGTTAGGGCCGAGAGAGCTTCATAGATAGGAGTATCGCTAGTGTTATAGTCAGAAAGGAGTTGGAGACAGTGGCATAGCTTGTGTAAGGGCCACTAAGCGGAAGACAAATAATTTTGACTTTTACTTTCTTTTTCATTTGACCGAAAATGCCCCCTTCCGCCACACACAAATATTTAGAAAAATTTTCGGCTTGCGCAGACATCTTGTCTAAACCAAACCCTCTAATTCCTTCACCATATTCAAGAGATTATTACTGAATTATATTTCAGTGGAATGGAACAGAATGGGGACAAAAAGCGGCTAAAAAATGTAAGGATTCATTTTTTAAAACATTTCTAATAACATTTCAAAGTAGTTATAATAACATAAGGCAATTAACTCTAGCTTGGAAATACAACACAAAGATAATCAAATACAACCCTCAGATAGACATCAGATAGACATAAGGGGGGTAAAAAAATCTTTTTTTTTAAATCCGTATGCAAGAAAAAACACATACAAATAAATACTCGTTGTTCCCGTCCGGGATTCGGGTGTGGAATGGTTTGCTCCTGGAGGCAAGAAAACCAACACTTTATCAACATTTTAAACTCTAATAAAAATGCAAGACTAGACATGAACAATTAATAACCATAGGACGCAATAATCGTATGTAAAGAAGGAGCTTCTGTAACGGACAAAATAAGAGCAATGTAGAGCTTCCAATACACGTAAATATTTAAGAACTGAGAACCGCTTTGCTCACTGACACCGTATTTAGCCACGAGGTAATCGGCCGAAGAATTGTATACACGATTAAAGAGAAGATTAAGACAGAATGCCAAGGGAAACTCGGACTTGTTGATAAACATAAGATAAGCATTAAAGATAACAGGGGAAAGATGGAATTAAACGATAATTATGGAACATCCAACAAAAAATCTTCATCTGCCTTCGGCTGGAAACTTTTTTGTTTTATTGCATTGCCAGGAGCACCTTCGCCAAAGTTGTTTGTTTCCGGAATTGGCTATTTTTATCTAATGTCATCGTCCGAATAATTGTCCTGCGTTTTATATAGCGTTAACACAGAACTTCTTCTCATTGAAGCTTCTGAAATTTCTGTTTTGAAAGCTCTATTTGGCGCTTATGTAATAATCTTTTTTTTTGGTGTCCCATAACCTCGTGGTCGTAGGGGGTTCTAATGTTTCCATTAGAACTTTCTCGGTGCTTGGTAGACCTTGGCGGTGCCCCCATCTCCTCTCCGGGTCAGCGGAGGACTTTTTAGCGATAGTCATTTATCAACATTTTTATTGTTGCTTTAACGTGGCCTGGATCCCACGTCCCTCAACGTGAGGCGAGCGCACTATTGACTTCGCTATCCAGCCGCCATAATAATCATATAAACGATATAATAGCCCAAGTCACTCACTCACTGGCTGCTGGCTCCGTGACGCTATGACGTCATTGTTTGAGCTTAAACAAGGTGTGCATCGGGAGGTGGGCAAAATAATTATACATTAAATTATTTTATTTTTTGAAATAGTACAAAAGTCCATAGAAGTTAAAAAAGCATGTGGTGTTTCTCGCCGTAAAACAATATTATATGACGTCATTGTTTTAGCTTATATTTAAATTTTGGAAAAGGGAACGACTTAAAAATAGAATTTGAGCATTTATAATTATAAAATACTTTGTGTACATTTCAGGAAGTTTAATATTTCGTATTTATCAAACAAGGATAAGTTACTTGGAAAATGAAAAAAAGTGGAGCGCCCTACAACCCCTAGTCTCTAATATAATAAAAGCCCTAGTCACTCACAGTCTCAGTGTCTCCGTAACGATGAGGGACATAGTACAACAGTCCATAGCAGTTAAAAAAGAAAATTATCATAATCAGCAAATTTTTAAAAAATTGAAAATATAGACGTAGAATTTTAATCATGTTGGTTTCGAGAGTGTGTGGTGTTTCTCGCCTTAAAATATTATATGACGTCGTTTACCCAAACAATTATCAAATACTTTGTGTACATTTCAGGAAGTTTAATATTTCGTATTTATCAAACAAGAATAAGTTACTTGGGCTTTTGAAAAAAGTGGGCGCCCTACAACCCCTAGTATACAATACTTATATAGAATTCCTATAGAAATACTGATTTTTAAAAACATATAAATGTCCCTAAAATGCATCTTTTTAGGGGTAAATTCAATAAAAAAAAATTAAAATCGAAATTCATAATTAATGATAATATAAAAGCTTCCAAAAGAATGAATATGTTAAGGTTTTTTTTCATTTTATCCTTATAATTATCGTTAAAAATATATCGTTACGTATAAATCGAGTTCATCTGTCGTTTTATCTTGATCTCCGAATGTTCTGCGTCGAATCCACGTGACCGTTCACAGAATGGATTTAGTATTTCATGCCCAATGGAGTTAGTGAATGTCTCGGTGTTACGACACAGGATACCTGGGCAAAGAGCGAGAAAAGGAGGGCGGGAAGGGCAATGGATGTGTTGAGTGACAAGGGAAATACGAATTTAGTCATTTAAACTTTTATACTGGAAATTAGAGGAAATTTGTTTTAATTTCAAAAGAATTGTTTCTTTAAAGCTCGTTACACAAGAGCAATACGTGCAGGTTTATTGGCAATCATTAATAAAAATAAAAAGCATTATCCTCAGATAGAAATAAGGATAAAACACCTTTCTTGTTCCGTATGCAAGAACAAACACATACAAATTTTCATTCTTCCCGTGCGGAATTCGGGCGTGGAATGGGTTGCCTGAAGAATCCAGGAAAACCAACACTTTATCAACATTTAAATCTCTAATAAAAATGCAGGACTAAACAAAAACCATAGATAAGCGTAGGACGCAATAATCTTCTGTATAGACGGAGCGTCTGTAAACAGATAAGA
>CALYLW010000410.1:550659-820783 GCA_944989445.1 Ampullaceana balthica
GACGTCAGTAGCTTAGCACCCACGAGCTGACGTAGTCGGACGAGCTACGTCACTCACGAATATAAAAGCGCCGCGGAATGCGGAAGAAAACAGTGCATAATTTTAAGACCGGATGGAGCCCGCGTCAGTGCGGTCAGGATTTTTTAAAATTTTATTTTGAAGCTTCGTATTGGTGGTCCGTATGAGTGTGAAGGCCCAGTAACCTAGGTGGGAGAGAGAGAGGGGGGGGGGCTCGGAGCTTCATTGTCCAGTTCTTTACCGCAGGATCTATGTAATATAATGCAGTTTGTAGCCAATGCTCGGCCCCAGTGCCCTTGAAAATATATTATTAATTTTTTGGGGCAATAAAGTTAAATAAAAACAGGTGCGTCCTGTAGTTCCTCAGCATACATATTTACCCCTTTCGTTCGTCACTGCCTAGGACACTTTACTTGTAACCATCAAGTTCAGATAGCTTTCATTTACTTGTAACCATCAAGTTCAGATAGCTTTCATTTACTTGTAACCATCAAGTTCAGATAGCTTTCATTTACTTGTAACCATCAAGTTCAGATAGCTTTCATTTACTTGTAACCATCAAGTTCAGATAGCTTTCATTTACTTGTAACCATCAAGTTCAGATAGCTTTCATTTACTTGTAACCATCAAGTTCAGATAGTTTTCATTTACTTGTAACCATCAAGTTCAGATAGCTTTCATTTACTTGTAACCATCAAGTTCAGATAGCTTTCATTTTCTTGTAACCATCAAGGTCAGATAGCTTTCATTTACTTGTAACCATCAAGTTCAGATAGCTTTCATTTACTTGTAACCATCAAGTTCAGATAGCTTTCATTTACTTGTAACCATCAAGTTCAGATAGCTTTCATTTACTTGTAACCATCAAGTTCAGATAGCTTTCATTTACTTGTAACCATCAAGTTCAGATAGCTTTCATTTACTTGTAACCATCAAGTTCAGATAGCTTTCATTTACTTGTAACCATCAAGTTCAGATAGCTTTCATTTACTTGTAACCATCAAGTTCAGATAGCTTTCATTTACTTGTAACCATCAAGTTCAGATAGCTTTCATTTACTTGTAACCATCAAGTTCCGATAGCTTTCATTTACTTGTAACCATCAAGTTCAGATAGCTTTCATTTACTTGTAACCATCAAGTTCAGATAGCTTTCATTTACTTGTAACCATCAAGTTCAGATAGCTTTCATTTACTTGTAACCATCAAGTTCAGATAGCTTTCATTATTTTAAAATCTAAATGTTTGGCCAGCTGATGGGAGTTTTAGTTCTGAATATTTCACTAATTTTCTTAGAAAAATGGATTTAAGCAATTTCTTAAAGTTTTCAACTGCAAAAATCCTGTCTCTATTTTAAACGATTCCGTGAGACATTGGCGTTATTGTCAGTATAACGAGCACATAAGAATGTGCCTTCCCTACCAATACTACTCCATATATTTGTTGTTGATTTTTTCTTCTCTGTTTTGACTACATAAAACGACTTTTTCAGACGTATGTGCTTATTGCTTATGTGCAATACAAAGGAAAGGTAGTGATGCAATAAAAGGGAAGGTCGTGAGGCAATGTAAAGGAAGGTCATAAGGCAATGTTAGGGAAGGTCATGAGGCAATGTAAGGGAAGGTCGTAAAGCAATGAAGAGGGGAGATGGTGAAGCAATAAAAGGGGAAGGCCGAGTGGAAATAAGGGGGAAGGGGTGAGACAATAAAGGGAAGGCCATAAGACAATGAAAGGAGAAGGTCTGTGAAGCAATAAAAGGGGAAGGTCGTGAGAATGAAGAGGGAAGTTTGTGAAGCAATAAAAGGGGAAGACCGTTTTGGCAATAAAGAGGAGGGTCGTGCGGCAATGAAGTGCGATAGTTACGTGTCAACAAGTGGAGCTGGTCTTCAACTTGCCAACCTACTAGTTACCTGCCACACCTGACGTGTATGGATGGATGGAAAACGAACAAAAGTTTAGCAAACCGCCTGGCCGTCAGTTTTATTGACGCTGTGTGATGTCACGTGACGATTCACCACGGCCTGACAAAAATTATGTTTGTTGTATTTAACAACAAATACAATGTTGTGACCGTCTGATGCCAGAATTTACGTCTGATTTTGAAAAAATAAAATAATAATGGAGATACCGGGGATTGAACCCGGGGCCTCTCACATGCGAAGCGAGCGCTCTACCACTGAGCTACATCCCCATATACACTGTACTATGTTACATTTATATTTGAACATTTGCAAAATATGATAAAATTCCATGATTTCAAATTGTTCCGTTTAACAGGTTTATAGTGAAACCTTCTCATCCTACCGCGGTTTTAATAGATGGATGCAGAAGGAATCCATTGGATACAGTATCCGTCTGGCGTTGCTCCCAACATCTAGTATGAAATATTCAATTGTCGTGTTCAAAATCCAATGAGAATTAGTGCAATTAACATAGTAGCAATTTGTTTATCTTCTTATCTTATATATACAGACGCTCCTTCTATGCAGAAGATAGTTGCGTCCACAGACCATGACAGATGATCTGTTGGCAAGTGATGCAGCATTCACAGGCCACGGCTTTGTGGGTTCCACGCATTACCCAACCGCCTAACTACATGTAGTTAGGTACCCATTCGGAGCGGGGTGACTCAGGGACGCCCTAGGCCCCGGGAACAAACCCTTGCCTTCACACGGATTCGAACCCGTGACCATCGGTACGACAGTCCAGTGCGCTGCCACTCGACCACTTGTTTAAGTCAAGTCCAATTAAAAAATAAATAATGTATAACGATTGTGAAAAGACAAATATCATCTCTGCCTCTGCCTTAAAAACTAACGCCACTGTTTGGTGCGCAAATCTTTTAGCCCCAAGTGCATTCATTTGATGATAGATGCACTGCAATGTAGACACAGGCTAACACATCAGTATTGTTATTAAAAATAAAACAGATTTCCCTATGCTTCAGACCAGATAGGGCGACTTACATTGGTCATTGGCTATATTAATGATGCAATGATTTGAATGATTGCCTCTCAGGGTGCAAAAGAAGAAAGTCGGCCCGAGAGGGGGTGAAGTTGTTGGGGTCAGAAAAAAGAAAAGTGTGTCATTAGGATCCCGAAACCCTAGCTCCGCCTCTGGTAGCAATCTACAGTTTCCTTTTAATATTGTAAACACAACGGTGCTCTCTAGCCAAAGGGTCGTATTTCCAGTAATGTGATCTTTATTGCCAAACTCTTACGCTTTTAAAATAAGTAACTGATTAAACAGATTCTGTCCTCATATCAACGCTGGGTTCTTACGATTTCTTTGAATGGTCAGTGATTAGTTAAAATCAATGCAAACTAACTAGTAACCGGTGTGCAGTAAAAGGTCTTATTTATTATTTAGTCAACTAACTGAGTCACTACCAGACAAGCTGACAACATGCAATGTGGCCAATAGGTTGATAGCGATTTCTACCACCATGTACATCGCTTAGGAATGACGGTCTCATTGTCTTGATGAGATTTACAATCTTTCCTTACTACCTGAAATATTTTACGTAATAAATTATCGGATACATGACAATATTTTAACTAAAGAATAATAACTATCTGATTGTTTTACGAAAAAAGGGAAACGTTAATGCCTTGACATGAGCTGTGAAAAGAAAAGCTATATCTGGAAGTTTTGAAGATGAGAAAAATTATTTTACCACAACGAAATGCAAACTTCTCTGACTTGTGTATGTATATGTGTATCTGTGGCTGTGTATGTCTGTGTATGTGATCGAGTGTGTGTAGAAAGTAGAAATGGAATCGAAACACGAAAGCTCCTCAGTTCTAATCAGACGTAGGAAATTACAGAAATGTGTCACGTGATTTCTGGCAACAAGATTAAGTCCGAATTTGTGAATCATCGACCGAGTCGAAACTCCAACTTGCCTCCGAGCTTCACAGCGGATCTCAAGCCTTTCACTAGCCAGCCCAAGGACAACCCCATAGCCGACACGTTATACTACGATTAGGCAGGTCAATAATTGTAATAGTCTTTGGTAGGGTTGAAGAAGATAACATCGCTGACTGTTCAATTTTTTTTTACTTCATTGTAAGTGGCCCCTCGGGGGGAGGGGGGTGGTTCACTGTTAACATGTTGGTAAAAAAAATGTCACCATTAAAACATTGCCTCCGTATTGTCATGTTAATACTATGTCAGATCACTACTTGGTCATGTCACTATTATATCTCGCCATTAATATATGCTCAAGTCAAGTTAGAACTTTAAAATTTGTGTAAAACGTTTTTTTTTAAAAATGTAACCCTGATCAAGATTTTTGTTTACCGATTGCAGGGTAATTTTTTTACAACAATTTTTAAGAGCTCATAAGCTGAAGAAAAAATATATAAAATGCAATGTAATAAACCATTCATTGATTATAAATTCAACATTAAATGACAATATATCCAAAACGTGACTAAATGGAAGAAGAAAGTTTCCAACTCTCAACAGGGATGATTTTTTTAAGTGGCAAAGAAAGGAAAGAGTAACTCCGCGTACTATAATGGGAAAGAAGGAACAGGTAAAAGGTATATTTTTTATTTTGATGACAATGGTTTAAATAGGACCTATTATTTAAGTTTTAAAATGCCATTTTTTCCACACACACACAAAAAGTACATTGTATGTAACAAACATCAGATCTCACATTGGGAATGGTTACAAGTAACAAAGAGTTAACGAGTTTATCTATAAACATTTGGAGATTTGGCATAAAGGTTTGGGAAGCACCGTTGCAGAGAAATCGTAGTTAGTGAGACTAATTGAAAAGAAAACAAATGTTAGTAACTTTCGGAAACCGTTGAATTCTCTAGAGAAAAGAGAATAATCGATTCAAAACCACAGTGTCTGAATCTGATAGGGATCGATATTTTAAGACGAAACCAAGATTACCATTATAAAGTGGAGATAAGTCAGAATTACTGTCTTAGGGTGTAGACCACATATCGGAGCTTTGGCGGTGGGAACACTCAAGTTGAACCAGTGTTAATGAGTGAAGTGTTTGCCATGGGTGTGGAGCAGCCTGCGAGGGGGTGGGGGTAGTGTTATGAGGGAATGTCAAGTATTTCTTCCCTGGGCGCGGGTTATGGTGACTGAAAGACCACGGAAAGCCAATCCAGTCATTACACGTGTTAATTAGATCACGCCTTGTTCCATTAACGTAGTGGCTATACCGACCCGGTAGTCTTAGTAATCGAAAAAACCTAGTTTGTTAGGCTCAGTAAGCGACAATATTAAAGGATTTTCTTTATAAGTTTAAAAGCACAATTTTCATTAAGCGTTCCTGTCGTATGGTAGTGTGAAGAATACTGACTTTGAACTTTGAACTTTGAAGTACAGGTTTCGATTTTCAGTTGGGAGTATCTATTTTTTTTTAAAAAAACACCTTTTGTTATTGGATAATATTAAAAATTACTTACGTTCATCCCACTGCGACGCGACCTTGGGAGCGACGCCATTGAAATATATGATTGGACGACCTGCCCATTGATATTTTTCTAGTTAGTCACTCCTTATGGACTTTTGCCGTTTAATTGAATGTACTCCTTTCTTCAACTTTTTTTTCTTCATTTTTTTCTCCCTGACAGAACCCCATTTTTAAATTGAGCGTAAAAATATTTTTAAAACAGGCCAAAAAGAAAACAATGAAATTAACAACATAATTTTAATTCCCCGCCACACTGTGACCTGCGCTAGGTCCGAATACACCTTTTAATCTAGCGGGACCCGGCCCGGGTCCGGATAGCGATAACAGGCTATACGGACCCGCGTCCGAATAGCCTCAGCCTTCAATTAAAGCCTCTAATATTATGAAGCATGTGCCAAAAGCAAATCAAATCACTAGTCTATCATTTGGAGGGAATGTTTATAATAGCCACACACAAAAATGAACTTGGGTTTCTTATTTGTAATTTATGGAAATTTGTTATAATCTATAAGTTTAGTTATTGGCCGCCATAAATCTAATGAAGGCTACCGTAACAAATATGCATTCAAGTTACACACATTATGATAATCAAGCGCTGTCTCCTACAGATAGCCTCAATCCTCATATGTGCCACTGCACATGCACTTTACTGAGTTATGATAACCAAAACACCTCGTCTATAAAGAAGATTGTTGGGTCTTACGCCTATCCGTGGTTGATGTCTGGTCTTGCATCTTTAATAGAGATTTTAAAGTTGACATTGTATAGGTTTCTATGGTATGTTCCCGCGACTCGCTCCAACCCTGAATGCCAGACGAGAAGCAGGATTTGAACGTATTTGTTCTTTCATTCTTGAATATGGAGCAACAAAAGTGCTTTAATCCCTAAGTCTATCTCTGAGTGTTGTCTATAAGATTGTTGTGTTTTTATATCCATGTAAGAATTTTTGGACTATTTATTATTACTACTTTGCTCTTAGAACTATATAAATATTACAATTCTCGTTTCATTTTACAGTAAAGTTTTATCGCCCAGTCAAACTACAGCTAAAATAAACACTTCAGTTAAAATTTCCGAAAACTGCACTAAAGGAGACGGTGGAAATGTCACATTAGGTTTGGTGCGTAAAATCTTCTCTTGTTTTTCGGACATTTTACAAAGGATGGAATTGATCCATGATTTAAAGAGCGGTGTTGAAATAATAATATTGTTCGGGGCGTGAAAAAAAATTGCTGATGGCGCACTGGGGTGTGGGGTGTGGCACATATTTGATCCAACAATAAATACAAGTGTGTTACTTAAACGCATTTTAATTGTCATGGTGCTTTTGTAGATTAAATGTTCACGCATTGCTGATCTATTGATTCGCGGTTATTTCTAGACGTTATAGTTTCACGGGTCATCTGAATAGACAACATTTTCATTTTATTTAAAACCGTCTTCTAAAACAAGCGCATATTTTACACATCAAGGGCTCTTGGGCTTTTAAATAAAACCATTAAATCAGTTAGGAATTTTATTTTGAATTTTATCTGTAATGAAAGCATGACCATCTCTGGGAGCGTTATTTTTTTGTTGACAAAATCTAATAGTATTGTGAATTGTGTAAGTTGATGATACAATGAATAATAATTTCGAATAAATTTATGTTGAAAGCATTTCTGGCCCTATAGTTCTCTAACTAAAAATTGTTGTTAGTTTGTTTATTTAAACACGACATGCAATGTTTGGCTGCGCAACAACACAAGTGGCTCTATCTCTATTCCCGATGTCCCGGTTGTCTCACGGTGGGATGAAGAGTTTGGACGCCCTGACATATCAAGCGATACTGGAACCACGGCGTCGCCATTTGAACAAAAGGAATACGTGTATGTTTACATGAATCTGACAAGATAAAGATTCTCAACCCAAACCTTAAACCAGCAGCCTTTAAAAAAAAATATTTGCTAGTCGAGAAAGACCCAGTTTATCTTATAGTCTATTCTAAGCCCATGCTGAACTCATATTATGAACGTCGGAGATAACGAATCTACGGTGTTGATTCAATTATGGACCACCAGTAGTTTTACTCTACGTGATCTTTTGCACGGACCACTGGCTGTTTTTTTTATTTGTTTTTTTAAAAAAACCATTGCCCTATTATCTTATTGTTTAATATTTAAAGATCCTTTGATTAACTTGACTTGAACAGTTCGTCGCGTCTTAATAAGCCAAAGTTTAACTGGCGTCCACTATGACCTAAAGAAATTTATTTGGGGCTCTATATTTTTATAAAAAATAGGGTCACCGAAATAGGTCAATGTGTTCTCGTGGTGCAAGGAAAGACTCCTTTAAGACATTTTATGTGTTTGTGGCGGTAGGGGACTGCCACATCAAAGACGGAAACCTCGTTAAATTGACAAGGTACCGAATCAAAGTCTGCGAGATAAGCATGATAAGTGTTTGGTTTTATCGACAGAAATTTGAGCTGTCAACTTAGTGAAAATATAATGGTCAAAGTCTATATTATAAACTTACATCAGACTGAATAAATAGCTTTGTTATAAAAGAGTTATGTATAATCATTCAACATTGTTTTGTTGTTCTTTTAAAAAAATCGTAATATCAATAATGACAATTTTATTTTTGATCATTGTTTAGTTTTGGAAAATTTTTTAATTTATTTCTTATAAAAAAAATCTTTAGTAATAATTGCTGTGCGCTATAATTTTATTTCACTGTTCAGATCAAGGCATCGCGTCCATACTTTTTATTGTATACATCGCATCGCAACAATTGTGTCTCTATTTCGATGTGTACAATTTATTGTGCATATCATTTTACATGCCCTTTTTTAATCATTATGCACACTATTACATATAACATGGAGTTTACATTTGTGGATTAAAGAGTGTGTACATTTCACTATACGCACCCATTGTCCTGTCCTTATAGTGCTGCAAGGGACAAGATTAAAGAGTTTGTACATTTCACTGTACGCACCCATTGTCCTGTCCTTATAGTGCTGCAAGGGACAAGATTAAAGAGTTTGTACATTTCACTGTACGCACCCATTATCCAGTGTGCACCACCTACAGCACGGTGCAATGTCAAAGGTATTAAGTATTGTGTGATGTCATTGGCAAGTAATTTTTAACATGAGGCTAAGATGTGCTGCAGACTGCATGTTAAATTACTTCTATTTTTATTTATTTATTTAATATTTTACAATGTACCATTGTAATATTATTATTTTTCTTTTCTGTTTCAATATTAAGTTTTCAATCTGGAATTTCTGATATTTTCACGTATTAGCCTTTCATCTAGATCTACCAAGCTCGACTAATTGCTTAGAAACCCAACCAAACAAGCGAACATATAATGACACTTTAAAAAAATACAGTTACAGAGTGTACAGTGATACATTGATAATAATGCAAGTTAAAATGAAAGGTATTGACAGCATTGTCTTTTTATTGAGTCAACATGAGTATGCGAAAATGGAAATATTACATAAAGTCAATAAGTACTTCCAATTTCACTGGATCAATCACATCACAATCTCCAATAACACTTTCCATTTTCCCTGCAATTCATAGCTGTGTACCTTTCATACTTAAAGAAATGTATATATATTTATACACACATCATTTAAAGTCTTTGTTTTCGTTTGTCAAACCACTGCGGTTCACTCGTGCATGTTCTAACGAACAGAAGATTAATAAATAGTAAGAGCAAAGCGTTCAATATCGCAATTATCATCTATAGGGCGTGGGGGGGGGGATATTTATAGAGGTCAATTGGTTTGCCAATCTCTTGACCTACAATTCTGCAGTCACTTGTCTAACAGTACGGGGTCTAGAGATTAGGGTCTCAGTGACTAATCCAGGAAACAAAACTTTATTTTTACGTCATCTGTCACAAAAAGCAGTACTCTCTACTCGCTAGAAATCACGATTGCAGCCGTCGACAAGAGAGCAGTGGAAGTTAAGGAATAACAATTATGAAGCAAGACAAGTTTTCTGAGGGCTTCTGAATGGACATTTTTTTTTAAAATATAGAGAGAAGAAATCCTGACAAGTCCAGCTTCTCATTCGTTAACAATAAAAAATAACAAAAATTTAAAAAACTGACTATCGATGACTATTGTAAACACATTAGAAATGAAAGAAAATTCATTAAACTAATTTTGAAAACCAAGTCTGTAGGGTAGGGGGTATTGATTGTTTTAATCATCTTTTTTTCCCAATCGCTTCACCGTACCTCTGGGCTGTGAACTCTGTGTTTGTGAACTCAGTTGCGATCTTACACTGGATAAACACAGTGAAAGATTCAAAATGTAGCTGCAAAAATTACAAACCTATCAGTAGACCAAAAAAAAATAAAAAAAATCTTTCATAGGATGGGGCAGAGAAATTCACGTTCCCACAGTAGGAAGTGTGTGAATGACATCATGATCAAACAATCGAAATAGACCGTTTAGATCACACATTTTACATATTTTTTTGTTTGGTTTTTAAAGCAAAAACATTCTACTCTTAAATTATTTCCGTATCGTAAGAAAGCTCTGATCACAATGAAATATGAATTTTAACTTCGAAACTAAAAAAAAATAATTTTAAAACACACACCAGGCATTCCTAACGGACCCTGTCCGTTAGGAATGCCTGGTGTGTGTTTTAAAATTATTTTAATTTAATTTTAAAACACACCAGGCATTCCTAACGGACCCTGTTTACATTTCTGAATGTTATTGTAAACATATAACCTCCCGAAATAGGAGCGAGGGGGGGGGGCTGTGCGGAGAACCTGAAATATTTAACAGACTGGTGGACAAAGGCCGAAGGCCAGCATAAGACAGATGAGTTGGACCAGGGCGGAAAGGAAAAAAAAACATCAAGAAAACATCATTCATCAGTATAAGCACCACATAATGGCTTGTTAAAGTACACGGAACACTTTTGTTGTTGCCATAAATGCTTCATCATCTAGTCAATACGGTACGCGCATTATACATTTTACATGCATCTAATCAGTGGCCTATGTAGATGGTGTGCAGGGCGGCAACCTTTTATCTCTTTGTTGTGGCTGCACCTGTAGATTTTTTTTTAACGTTAACGGGGAGAGAAAAACTTTTTGACACCTACACCACAGGTACGCCACTGCATCCATTATATTGCTGATACTGTGCCCCGAACGAAAACATTCGAAATATTTAATAATTTTACAAGAATCACATAGACCACATTCGGGTACATTGGCAAAGAAATACCTTCAGTTGGTAAAAGTAAAAGTTAGATTGATGTTAACAGATCTCGCATTACTGAACACATCATTACATTAACTTGTTATCATGATTTCGCACATAGTTTGCTCAATTAAATAAAATTTTTGCAAACTTCACATTTTAAAAATTAATAAAACATTCAATAACTTAATTCATTTTTTTTTAAATTGGTTTTAAATCGTGTTTTCATTTGATATGCGTATTATGACACTTGGAATAGTATTTATAGGAAGGAAATGAGAGCTTAATATATTAAATATTTTGTTACAGAATTGATTTTAAATCTTCGTCTTAATCTATCTATCATCTAGTAAAAAAAATAATTAAAAAATTCCTAAGTTTCTTAAGTCAGTGTTGAAAATCCTTTCCAACATTTTCGTTGTTCTGACAAATAATATTGTACGAAAACGAAAAAAACATTTTTTTGAATTTGTATGAAAAATAATTCAACTAAGGAATGAAGTACATAATACATGTGTGTGTATTACCATAGATAATTATAAATTTTATTGTCGTTATTCCATGGCACAAAAACGTTCTTTATGGACTTCGTTACTATTTGGACCTCAATTTCTTAGTTCCTCGTCAGAGTTCTAAATATAGTATTCTTTTATAACTACACATGGAAAAATTAAATTCAAGCAAGAAATAATTCAAGGTTCGACATTTCCCACAAGGAAACCGTGTTTATCAGTGATAAAACTGATTGGTCTAACACTCTTGGCGTCTGCATCAAGTGTGAGTTACGTTCAATAAATCGTTTACAAGTCCCTCAACGAATGGCTTAGTTTTACTGTACAGTTCATTAGCAAGTACACGCAAGAATTTCCATTTCATTTTATTTGCAGATATGCCTTATGAGACACGCATGTCTAGCCACAGCTGTGCTCTCTGCCATTCCTCTACTTGATAAACCATCGACTGTTGTCAGTAGGGCGGGGAATGGCTTCTCCTCTGAGTTAGATTTCCACATGTGTCTTGGCATATCTTTGTTGTGTGTTTTATAATAACCACTTGCTGAGAAATAGTATCTTCTTCCCCCCAGCAGTTTAAAATATTGTCTCTGTTTTATACGTTCCAGATAAGATCGTCACTTGTGCTGGCTTCGTGAATTCCTGAATCAAACGAGTTCTGCTCTCGTTCGTGATGCACGACGATTGGCCCGCTGCTTGAGATCATGTGATGGCGTCCAGCCAATCGGCTGCCGAGTTTCCCGTATTTCAAATTTCCGACCGAGTCGAGTGTCTCAGAGCAGACGCTGTCGTCTTCGGGGAAACCGGAGACGCGGTCGTTTTTAGCTGGTTCGCTTGACGGCGTTGTCTTGTCGGGACTGCCCACTCTGATGGTCCCTGAATCCAAAGAGATATTGTCATAGTCTTTGGACGCCTTTCTGACCTTTCTTGTGCTGTGCCACGTGGGGCCCGTCACGTGCCCCGTCTGCTGCACAGAACCGCTGGGCATTTGGTTGGCGGCCCGGAGGTCGTCCTCGGAGTCGTACATCTCTGTGTCCGAGACTGACCAGTTGCTGTCCAGATTCTTGCTGGCGGACAGCGAGGCGCAGCTGGTGCTGCAGCTGTAGTACTGTCGCTGCCACTTGAGCTCCTCGATCGTCTCGTTCAACGTCAGCAGCTGTTTCATCAGAGACAAGTCCTGGTCCATCAATGACACCTGGTAGAGAATAAGAACAGTGAGAATTAACCTATTTGTCGGGCTTTGAAATGTGTTTCTGAAATACAAAACAAAAAATTAATATACGCACCCCCAAAACCACATTTGTTGTCAATTTTTCGTCGTTTCACTATTCATAAGCAACGTATTCTTTTTTGTTCTATTTATTTATGAGACACGGTCAATATTCTGATCATTCAGGCTCACTTTTGCTGTTTCCCTATAATAACTAATGTCAGGTACACTACTCGTCAGGCTGAGAGACCATTGTTATCATCAATAAAAGCAATCAATTTCTTAGTCCAAAATCTAATCCACGCACAAGGGTATAAGTTCTTCACTTAAAACGTTGATTAATCCGTCTACCCACTAATATCACCGCCCCCCCCCAATTCATTTTCAATCAATCTTCTTGCGTCAAGCATCAGACTTCCCAACAACATGTTGACAATGTTTGACATGCTATTTACAACCAAGGGGGAGTCAATTGTCACACGCACTCGATAATAAGGAAAATAAAGCCCATGTCAACACAATTAGCCAATCCATCACACAGACTGCAGACCCGTACACGTCATCACCACCACAGCCATTAAACACCATGTTCATCCACGACACCAACAGCGTTAGCACACAATGTGTATAGACGTGTTACTCCCACATACCGACCACGGTCATCCATCATCGTTTGGTAAGTTTTAATGTCATACTAACTCGAATGTGTTTTCAACCCGTGGTTCTCTCGGCGACACGTGTCTTAAAATATATAACAATCAGCTATCGGTAACAGCCATACAATGGATTGAAATGTTTGGTGAAATATAGAATGAAAACAAAATGTTCAATCGAATTTTCTCGAATAATTCTAAGTTTTGTATACAAAAGTAATGTCTTTATTTGATAACGATGTCAATCTAATAAAAGAATTTATTTTTGGGCAGCCAGTTATTCTTTACAACAGATAATTGATCAAAGTTTTGGAATAATAAAAATCTTCGATACTATTTTGGCTTAAGCTCTTTTAAAATTAATGTATATTATATATATATATATATATATATATATATATATATATATATATATATATATATATATATATATATATATATATATATGAAGTTAACTGTTTGCATGCTGTTTTCTCCTACAGGTATAAATTATACGTTGTTTTCACCTTCGTGTATACGTTATGTATTCTGTTTCCTCCAACAGGTGTACATAACTTTGAGGCCCGAATTCCTACCACGTATAAGGTGACTGTCCGAGACCGGGCACAGTTGAACCACCTCCCGGGAGTTTTGTAATCTGACGCCAGGTCGACCGACGTATCACATCATGCCCTTGACGACAGCACAGAGATGTTGTGATAACAAATATAACATTGGTCAAATACCGCGGCACGGATATAGGGTTGGTGTCGGTGTGTGGTTAACGATAGGCGGTGATTCTGGCTATTAGATTGGTTAGGTGATTTCGAGAACGGGTTCTCTCAAATCAAAACCAGTGCCATTACCTTAACCCCGTCAACAGTCCTGCATGGCCAAAAGTATCCAGGCCATGGCCCAATAGATTCTGGCTAAGGGCCCAAAAGATGCAGGTTATGGCCAAAAAGATTCAGGCTATCACCAAGCTCATTAATCATTTAAGTATTGTGTTTGTAAAAAAAAATATATTAAAAGAAAAATTCAACATTTGCAACGTATCTTTTTAAATTCATTTAGTTATAAAATTTTGATCTATTGTATAAATGTTTTTTTTTAATACTTTTATTTTTATTTTGGTTTTGTAAGAAAAATGTTTATATTGAATAAAAAGGTTATATTGGATATTAACCGAATATTATTTTAAAGAAAAAAGCCTCACTGTTCTTGTTCACTGGTTTCATGACCCCAAACCCATCACACCCCCCAACCCCCACCCCTTAATTTCACTTCTCCCGTTGACAACATTAACGTAATTTATGTGCCGTCAAGGTCTGTCCCCACTACGAGTTTCGTCACACCTGTCTGCCACGTTATGGCGTTTTTGTAGCTAATTTGCATGACAGCTTTTCATGGCTCGTGACTTCAAGGTATTCCTGCCCGGCCTTAGTGTCAGTGTTATTCTACTGAGTTTAGCTGTAGTAACCACATATGACTCCTACAGCCAATCATATTGAACACGTTTACGCGAATGTTCAAAACGAGTTATTTTTGGTGCAGTATTTCGTCCAAGACTTTATTTTGAGTTATGCGCGTTGGGATTTATAGTACAAAGCTCTTTTTTACGAGTTAGTTATTTTAACTATAATTATAATGAATATTATTTTTGACGTGATGCACATGTAATGCCGGTCGAGACCGCTGTGGGGGGGGGGAGTTACAACATGCCACCGAACGGTGTCGAAACGACCTTGGACGGGCTTTGTTGCTCGTATAAGTATAAGCATATTGGCGTATGCGACAACTCTATGTGATAAGCTTTGGGGAGCAAAGGCAAAACACGATTTCAAAGCATAAGATGTGCTACAATGATTGATGGCACACAGACACACATGAAGACATACATATGAAAGCTATTTCACACATATCTGGAATATTTGTTTTTTTGTTTAATGTAAATTTGCAAGTAATATAATTGTTTTTCTCCGACAGAAAGAGTTAAATGCAAGGCCATAAAAAAGTGCATAATCATATTTCACTCTCCTAATTTCGCACCAATTATACCAATTGTTAAGACTGGCTTCACAATTGCGTGATAGGACAGTGTTATACAGATTCGTGATAATAATTTACACATTTAAATTAACCACTGGATTTGGATTGATGCATTGATTTTGAGGGTACTCCTTGTAAAAGATAGTGAATCTATTGGTGAGTGACTGCCTCCCCGTGGGACATATGAGAACACGTCTGTTTAGATCATGTACTATCATAAAAGGCCCATTTAGTGTTGGGCCTATCTTTAACATCTAGATTTGCCCGCAATAACCTACAAGTCGGAGGGGATCATCTTATAATAGATTCATGTAGAGATATTGACGATGTTTCCCCGTCACGAAGATAGTCCGAGTAATGCTTAAAGATCTACAGATAAACGAAGTTCATCATCTCGCAAGGAAGGAAACGAACGGAAAATTTCAAATTCAACACTAATCAAATGAAGTTAGCTATCTACCTCAACCGTATCAAATAAGTAGTTAAAAAGTAAAGTATAACACTTTTCTTTTCCATTATATTTTGATTTATTATAATCTGACAGCAAGCGACAAGAAACTTAACATTTACAGTTTGAAGGCAAGGGCCAGGGGCAAGAAAATTGAAGACACCTGTTCATTTATCACTCGCTTAAAGTCTTTCAGGTGTGTCGCTTTCAGTCAAATGAAAACAGGTCGAAAATAAAATTTAAAATCCTGTTGTGAAAGAAGGAAAAAAAAACTCAGAGTAGAAAACAAACAAGACAAAAGAAACGAATGAAATGTTAATCTATTGGTTTTGTAAGGATGTTTTATGTAACAGCCATGCTGTTCAACAGTAACTTTTGTTAGAAATGGAAAACACCAGAAAGATAAGATTGGTGACATTTTAGTGTTTTAAATATACCGTTTTGAAACTATTTGAAAATATGAATAGTTAACAACCCCATAACAACGCCATTTTTACATCAATATACGGGATGTCTATGATATTCACAAGACAATGAACCACATGTATAAATAAATATATGCCGCTTTTTTTCATGATGAGGGTGCATTTTGTCAGCAGCAGTTTACAGCAGTCTTTATTTCTCTTGGATCACGGGGAGTATAACGACTTGTTCTCTCTCGGGTGACACCCTGCACCCGAATTTTCTTCTTATTTTTCTCCATACTTCAGCTGCTATGAGTTTTGTCTCACTTGTAGACCCTGACCTTACAACAGCACAATCAGGCGCTAATTTATGGTCGAGCCAATGGAATCTGTCGTTGTAATGATCGCCAAGGCGGGGGGGGGGCGGTGAGTGGGAATGACAGACATGACGAGCATGCGGTTGTTGATGTTTGATTGTCATCGCATCCATCAGTGATGCACATATCTGAACTGAGTGTGATAACTGATGTGTGTTATTGTGATTTTGAAACGTTACAATGCGCGACGTGTGCATTTTTGTGTTAACCAATCAAATTAGAAAATATAAGACAGTGGAAGATTTCTAGAGCAGCGTGTCCTAGACTCTCTCCCTCTCATCCTCCCTCTCTCTCTCTCTCTCTCTCTCTCTCTCTCTCTCTCTCTCTCTCTCTCTCTCTCTCTCTCTCTCTCTCTCTCTCTCTCCCTCTCCCTGTATTATATTGGGATTTGAGCTAAAATGTCATTAAGCCACTGGATATACACTTGCAAAACTAAGCAAGAACAAACAAAAAACAGTTGAATTATTTTGTTGTTTCACTAAACAAGGTTCAAAGTGATAGCAAATGGAAGTACAGCTCAATTGGAGTTGAGCACAGATCCCTATATAGTGTTTCAGTATCTAATATGATACAATAAAGCAGGTTAAAACCTCTTGTGTTCGAAGCGCACCAAGATTTGCTTACATTCCAGGTCGAAATAAGCTCATAGACTCCGCGTAGCACATGCAATAATTTCCAAAAATGTTCTGAAATATAAAGAAGTACTGACCAAAGCAATCTACCAACTACCAATACACACCCGTCTGTACACACCACAAACACATTTTCCTACGACACTGCTTCTCAACCAAGATTTGTTTCCTGTCTTAAATTTATTACGAGTCCCCCCACCCCCGGGGGTTCATTTTCTATCAGTTGACCAAAGCTCATTAAAACTAAACCCGAAATAGGAATGGAAGCAATAAAATACGTGCACACGAAGTTTCCACCTGTAGAGAGATGCAATCTCATCCCATCCCAGGTAAACAAGCCAGGCTGGTCGACAACATATTTGGTGTCAGTCCATTTCGGTGTCTGTCCTCATCAATGGAACAAATGCTTGGGGCTTAATAAACAATCATCTATCATGACACGTGACACCGGTTGGGGTTAGTGTTGGGGGTGGGGGGGGGTTCCTATCTCAATTATAACTCTGAATAACGGTCGGGAATGTCAGGTGATTCTGACTGCAAAAAGCAAACAATAACAGTTGATTGTCTGGGCAACATGACCTAGTAAAGTTACACCTGAAAAGACAAAATGACAATTACGTTATTGCGATGTCATGACACGGGAAGTCACTGTGGCGCCTACCACATTTTGGCAATTAATTCCGTGTGCCCCTGCCGTGAACAAACAAAAGGTTATCTTCTCTATGCTAATTGCCCCCCTGACGGTCTGTTTCTTGTGGTTGTATAAACAAGGCCGATTACTGTGTGAGACGGTTATCGTCACGGTACTAATTTGCAAATGTGTTTGGCCGAAGGCTCATTTCGAGCATGTCATTACATAATAGTCTGCAAGGTGACTTTGTCGCTAGAACTGTCTATCTGTTTCACAAAACAGTGCTTCTCGGCGCGGGTCGTTTGACCCCCCAGAACCCCGGGGGGTGGGGACATTTAACAAGTGTTTTAAAATCATTTAAGCATATAAAAAGCAGTTGGTGCTTAAGATTAACAGAGAAAGGGCAAAGAGGAAAAATATTTACGAGTATCGCTAGTTTTGAGAAACACTCATGGCTTAGAATAAACGGGGTTCATGTTATGTTTAAGGTTGTTTGTTTCATTCCGTTGATTCAAATTATTGTTGATGAATAGGAAGAAAAAGAACAAGAAAAATTGGGGAAAGACCAAATAAATAAAAAAAATTAAATTAAAAAATAAGAGTCGAGTAGGCTAAGGCTCAAAGACACTAGAACAAGGGTGGCCAGACCTGTAGTAGCTGAGAGCCATTTTAAAATATTAAAAAAATGGGGGAGAGCAGCATCGAAGCACTTAGGGTAATTAAACTTGGCTTGAAAACCTTCCAGTAATCATTGTAACATATCTTTCATAAATTTTACGCGAGCTGCAATGTGAACGTATGCAGAAGAACCGCATGCGGCTTGCGAGCCGCGGTTTGGCCACCGTTGCACAAGAACCTTCTTAGTTATTACAGTTTTTTTATCGGGAAACCTGCGTAACACCATTACTCTGACTTTACAAATGGTAAGATCACAATGTGTACAGAGTTTACAATGTGTACACATACATGTACGTAGTCTTACGACCGTGATAACACGGCGGACGCTAACTGAAAACATTTGCTCTGTTTGTTGTTAAAGATTGGTTTTACTGTAATACGAGTGCTGACACATCTACCTTTACGTACAACCCCATGACACATCTACCTTTACGTACAACCCCATGACACGTCTACCTTTACGTACAACCCCATGACACGTCTACCTTTACGTACAACCCCATGACACGTCTACCTTTACGTACAACCCCATGACACGTCTACCTTTACGTACAACCCCATGACACATCTACCTTTACGTACAACCCCATGACACATCTACCTTTACGTAAAACCCCATGACATGTCTGTCGCGATAGCCGTGTGTCTGTCGAGGTCGAATGTTTATCTGTTGTCAGTCCACTAACGGTCTGGTTTAAGGATTTCCACCACGGACGACGGCTACTTCGCCGAAACATTCCAATCCTCGCTCGGCCTGCTGCGCTCCCTTTCAATCAAGAGATCCAATAAGATATAAAAGGATATACCCTGGTGTTGTCGATACTTGTGAAGGTGTGTTTATTGCCCAGGTCTACGTCACATCAAAAGGGACAATGTACGGCTTAACTCGAGTGTCCCCCTACAGCTGCAGGTGTCTCGTGAGACGTAAAGATCAGTCAGGGTTCGGGAAGTTTCGGATTAACCTTAGCTGATAAAGTAAAATCCTTCACGGATTCGAATCAAATCTTCGGACAATCACAGCATGATTTACACAGATAGCGGAATGAGCTGAAGATTAGTCAAATTACCGAGTAACCTCTGGGTACCTTGATTGAACTTTATGAGGACATGACACACAAGCCTAAAGACACTCTAGAAATGCTAAAAATATTATATACATATCGAATATTCGTCGATATAAAACAATATTAAGTTAGAAATATATCTACTCACACTGATTATCTTAGCGTTGTTCAATTGAAGAGTAAAGATGTATATACCTTTTTTTTATATTGTGTTTTATTAATTTTAATGGGAAATTTATGACCCCCGCCTCGGACCATTTTAATAAAAATCTTGTTCATATTGACAATGTTTGTGCTCATACTATACTTCAATTTATTGGTTGCTCCTCGTCTTGTATCACATTAGTGGGGTAAACGGGATGAAATAAAGAGACAGATCCACGAGTTCAACTAGAAACTTACTCTAACCATATAATTTAACAATCACTTCGGTAAAACATGCATCACAGTTAGCACATTATGCATATATACATCTCAGTTTGATTTAGCGTGAAATAGCATACCCCGCGCAGGAAAGGATTGCAACCTGTTTTACAGGGCAGCAAAGACAGTATATAGACAAAGACCAGGAGGCTGGAGGCTAACAGGCCGACCGAGAATGAGGTGGATGGATACAGTTGAGAATTATCTGCAGCCGCTGGGTGGTCCCAGGCATGGAGGTCAAAGACCACTGATGTGTCGTAATGGGAAGAGAGTGATTGAGCCGCCCATGGCCCTATTAGACATCATGGTCTGTAGCGCCAAATCTGAGTATGTCTATTCCCCAATGTCAGAGTGTAAATACATATGTATATTGTTTCAATTGGTGCAATTTTGACGTCGCTTGAGGGTTTGGGGGGGGGGTGGACCACGATTTTTGACGCTCTTCGTCTGTTAAAAAAATAGATACGCATTCGGTCGAAGATGCCAGTCCTCCATCTATACATATATATACAGAAAGAACAGCCGCCTGGGGTGCGCTACCCCTCCACACCCCCTCTCCTGCAGAAGCAATAAATCGTTTCTTGAAGTGTCTCATTTCTTGAGTTCATGACAATACACACTCCCGTGAAACCGTTCACGTTACTTTAGACTCCACTATTTGTTATTGTCATTGGCGCTTTAAAGTTGCTTTGAAATAAAAACATAGAAAAAAAAACATTTAAAAAAAAATATATTAACCATTCTTGTCGAATCTTCAAGGTATTTCGGTCTACAGACTGTTCCGTCCTGTCTTTTTAAATAAAAAAATATTTTAAAAAATATGTTTTTTAAAAAAACCTCCAAGGAAATAATTCCTTGTTATATGTTAGGGATTGAGTTATCTCAATAGACGCCAGCGACTTTTCTACTACCACATCAGTCAGAGCGGACCCCTTGTGTGAACCTTGAAGGAGATGGAGAACGTAAGACAAGAGACATGTAATAGAATCTGTCTCACCATTAGTGTCTCGGCGAGACCCGGGCTTTGGAGACATAATGACTCCCGCCTCGCTGTGACTTAGTTAGAGCCATGGCCGCGCCAGGCCAAGGTCACGTGGTGGGCGACGTAGCAGCCCGCTGTCGTTTTGGGATATAGGGGGAGGGGGGAGAGAGAGAGAGAGTGAGGTCCCCTGAGGACACAGGCGTGTTTATGGAGGCAGTGCATGCAGGGGAGTGAACCGGATACCCTTGTTCTTGTCTTCGGGGTGTTATTTCAAGGTACAAAAACACAGAGGGATAGAGAAAGAAAAAAAAATGAAGGTAATAACATTTTACGACTTGAGTTCACAGCAATGGGTTCGACTTAGCTATACGACAGCGAGTGTTTTCAATTTTACAAAATAAGGACTGTTGATTCCAGTCCAAATATCCATTCGATCTTTTTTTATTTTTATTTTTTTATAATGAAAAAAAATGTTCATAGGGAAATGGATCCTCCTAAAATTAAAGTTATGAACACAAACCAAACTCAAAACTGTCATTTTTATTCCTAAAGGTTCTGAAAAGCTGGAGCCACGACGACTAATATTTATGTAATCTATGTTACTTCGAAATACAACACTATGGTCTTGAGATGGCAGAACTTAGAAAAAGAAACACGCAATTCTGAAGACCAGAGAAGTCCAAAGGAAATAAATAATAATGATTTGTTTTAAAGCATAGAATGCACCCGATAATTCAGTACCCAACAAAGGCCCCAGGTGTGGCATTTACAGATGAAGTTAATAAAAACCGCTGAGTAAAAATAACTCCATCCTTTGTGATGTGCAGGAAGTTGCGCGTGTCAGGTTTACATCCAATCATCACTAGGATTGCGCTGTCCATCAAAAACACGCGGGTTGTCATGGTAACGAAATGTTTGGGTCTAGACAAAAATAAAAGAAAGAAAGAAAAAAAAGGGAAGATCTTTTTTTAAAGCGTCCATGTGGTTTGTGGGAGCCAGGAAAGAATAAAGAAAACCGTTTGACTACTAAGCGCAAGCGCCAGAGTTCGGAATTATGTAATCTAAATTGTGTGTGAACGTTTTTTTTTAAAAAACTTTTTCTTCTTTTTTCCAGTGAGCAGAGAACATTTAAAAGCGTTCGATTTAAGTGATTCCCACTAGTGTTTTTACAGTAAATTATAGATGATTTCGGCTGCGTTTGAAGAGTATACTTGGCTCTCCATGTTCCAAGTCGCAGATGTAATGAAATGAAAACAACCATCTTGCATGAAAGGGCTGCCTCAAAACATATGAGGAAATATGTAAAAATAAAAATCATCAAACGTAACATATGCCCGGACATTTCTTGTGTCTACAAAATGGAGCACGGGTGCATGTCCAAATGTTACTCTATCACAGCTATTGAAGTTATATTTTGCCAGTCATGAAAGTATCTTGGGTAGTTCCAGTTAAGAGGTTGTTTTTTTTTATTTATGGTTTCTGACGTCACCACATAATTTAATGGGAATTTCCTGGAAAACTCTAAACATCCTTTTAAAAGGGGCGAGAGAGAGAGAGAGAGAGAGAGAGAGAGAGAGAGAGAGAGAGCACTAAAAATCAATACCGTATGCCCCGTGAATGTCAGCGAGACCTAAATGAATTTAGAAGCCTGTTCGTATAGAGTATAGAGTCTCGAGTACATGGAAATAAAGGGCAGAAGACTTAAATAGAAGTAATGAGCTAGTTACCGGGGGACAGAGACTGCCAGGATTGCTCGAGTCCGTGAGGATGGTCGGTTGCCGGGTAGAAGAATGATTTTGTTGACGTCGTACGGTGGCAGTGGTGGCTCGCACACACGTACACGCACGCACACCAAGAGAAGACGTTCTATGACTGACTGAGAATGTATGCGGAGATGATAGCTAAATAGAGAAACAAAAGGTCTGTTGAGTCGTTTTTTTGTTGTTGTTGGTTTGTTTGTTTTGTTTGGGTTTTTTCGTGGCGGGCGGCAAACCTATTTTATCGTTTTAGTATATCTTTGCTAGGATACGAGGAGACTATAAGACATTCTATGGTAGTCTGGTTTAAAAGTAACGGTGTTTGGGGCCGTTAATAATTGTATTGTTGGAGGATATCGTTGCTAGGATACGGGCAGACTATCAGACATTCTATGGTAGTCTGGTTTAAAAGTAACGGTGTTTGGGGCCGTTAATAATTGTATTGTTGGAGGATATCGTTGCTAGGATACGGGCAGACTATCAGACATTCTATGGTAGTCTGGTTTAAAAGTAACGGTGTTTGGGGCCGTTAATAATTGTATTGTAGGAGTGTATCTATTTCCTAAGAAGCATCAAGATAATCAGTGATCTGTGTCAAAAGTAATTGAGAATATTTCCCAGTAAAATAAGACGAAGATTTTAATGGTGCAAATGAGTGGAATATAGCAAAAATATATAATAAATATTTCTTTCCATCATTTCATTTTAATGATACTTTAAAAAAAAGAAAATTAATTTAAAAACAAAAAAACAATCAGTTGACTATGAACAAATACTGACAGACACAAAGAGCTGAGTTGGAAAAATTTCCAAAGTTTTAGAAATGGCAAAATCTGAAATCTCTATTAAGAGATTTTTCAATAATATTAACATTTCAGAGTATCCAAAACATGATTTCAAGATTTGAATCGCATTTGAAAAACGTTGAAAGTATTTGAAAAATTATATTATAAGACAGAATTCTTATAATAGATCGACCAATATGTGTATGTTAAAATGGAATCTTCGTTGTTGTGTCCATGGAGAACCGCATGCTTTCACCAGTAACAGAAGGAAGAGAGAAAGCAGTCTGAAATTCAGTAGAATACGAATGGTGTACTTAGCAGAGACACGTTTCAAGTTAACGTAGGAAATACACGCTCTTCGGTCAAGCGATTTCTGAGCAGAGAGGAGAAGATATCTTTGGAAAACCCGAAATTATATTATATCCTATATCCGTCTAATCTAATGTAGCCGAATGTTCGGCTCTTACGTCTCCACGGTCCACCAAGTGTCACTCTGAATTGATCTATTTATGAAAGGGTAGCGTGGACTTGAGTGGGGGAGTAATTTTATTTCACTCCCTTTTAACAGAAAAGAAGAAAAACAAAAAAATGAAGCGAGGAGAAAATGAGACGATGAGTACAAATATCGCGCGGAGAAAAAATATATAAAGCAACAATTTGAAGGGACATAAATCACACGTGTCCAATCCATCAATTACTTCCCCTTCATTCGACTTTGGGTATTAACCGGTTGAGTCAACAGTAACCAGTGGTGCCAGGAATCGATCCCGGTCATCAAATGGGAGGAACCTATGACCATTTCCACCACGTCTGATGAGAGGAGACCATGACCTCTATTTCAGTAAATCGTCAGTAGTTACAGCCAGTCACGATGGGACGGACAGCACCCTGATTTTATTGGTCAAACTGAGACTACAGCACAATCTGACCAACGCTATAGCTTTGTTTTTAAAAGAAATGTGTCTGTAAGGTAAATGATACTCGGTAAAAAGTGAACATTGATGCTGGAAGTTACCTTTGTTAGAGTTACTAAGCATCTCTGATTTTATTTCTCCTTACAAATCAAGCATACGGGTTTCTACAGCCGGATTTTACTCCCCCCCCCCTTTTTACTTATGCTTTTTATAGTTGTAAGCTCACGACGCTTAAATGATCATGCTACACTGCATCTAATTCATTCTATGACGGTTTGGCTATGGGAAAGCTCTGATATAATTTGAGTTATGTTGTTTGTGTTTTTTTCGTAAATAGATTTTACTCAATTATTTTTTTATAAACAGTAGTTGTTAAGTATATTTTTTTAAACTTTAAGAGTAATTTAAAATGGTAAAACAAACAATTGAAAGATATTCTTTTTAATTTGCTTTTAACGAAGTTTTATCCAACACTCATTAAGTAATAAAGAATAATTTTAAATGTCTGAAAATGGATTGTGCAAAGAAATTTTCGAGGAATGTATTTTCCAAAATGAAATGCAATGAAATATATTTAACTTTCGACTACATTAATATGAAATACTTTGACTAAATAATGTACATAGCTCATAATGTCTTTGCCCAAGTCAATTTAAAATTGTTAAACGCAATATCTCTTTGGTCCCGGCTTGTCCAATGAGAACTATTTTAACTTGCTGTTACGGACTGACAGAGAGTGGCGCGGAAATCGTGATGGATCATCTTTTGACAGTTGCTATACACACAACATTTGGGGAATAATTTGTTCCCTTGATTTGATTTGCCCACCAAATTGCGGAGCTGTCCAATCAATTTCGGTTTGTCTTCCAAGAGGGTTGTGGAATTTGATAGAATTCCTCGGAGGTGGTTGGGAAAAATAAAGTTTGTGGACAGAGCAAATGTAGTGTCCGTGGGGTAGATGATTTGGGGGGGGGGCGGCAAGGCTGAAGGGATCTGATAATTGATTGGTTGGATTTAATAAATCGCTTTATTATGGAGATTGTGAATGATGGAACCCAAAGAGAGCAACCAACGATATTACACGCACTTAAGATAATACATTTTCGTGAACGGGGGGGGGGAATTTGTTATATGTTTAAATGCTGACTGCATGCCATACAGTTTAGTTAGAACGGTGCAGTGAACTAGTAATTACTATTGTCTTCTCTTTTCTGGTCTGCTAGTAAAATAAACTCTCGGATGAACACAAACAAGTTCACGTATGTTCTCATCTCTTCGTTACTATTACAGTTACAGTGTGTGAAATTGTGTTTCAATGAACCAGCATCGTTATTATTACACAAGTCTCCATAATTTTTTTGGAAAGTCTAAATGGTTTTTCAAAGAGTTAAATTCTTTAAAAAAAAACAACACCATGTTGACAGACTGCTCAGGACATAACACATGCTACAAGGGCGTTGCTTGAAATTATACAAACTATAGACCACATGTAGGACCATGACGTCACCGAGTGATCACAGATCGTGCAGAGTTGTGTGCATAACGGCAAGATATCATTCGGTCGACCAAACGTGTCACAATTAATAGAGAAGAAGCCAATTCTGAGAAGCTGAATAAACCTGCTGTGTAAATACGTGCTATCGGTGGTCGAGATTAAAGCCGTGACTCACTGCTGTCAATACGACCCGTGGTTGTTGGATTTCATGGACCTTTGTCGCCGTTATAATAACCAGGTCTATACAGGGGAATAGAAACTGAATGCCGTTCAATAAATCTGCAACGCGACGGGTCTATGACTTAGACTTCAAAGGTTTCCTTTTTGAAAGAGGAACTTCTATTTCATTTCATAAGATTTTTTAAAAAAATGTCTTAGAAATCATGAATGTATTGATTGTTTAAATAACCACACCAACTAATGTAGGGAGAACTTCCCTTTAAAGGGAGATAGTACGGCGTTAGTGGAAGAGGTGAATAACTGTCCTAAAACTGGGGAGTTTCTATTTACAGCTGTCTCGTGACGCGTTATATATAATATCAAACCGAAAACTAAACTGTAAATTTTCCAAGAATCGATTGTTTTGTGGTGAAAGGCTAAACTTACTTTAAAAAGAGTTTACTCTCAACCTGTTACCATAGGAACTGACTACAAACACCTAAAACAGCGTATACGTCATGAGAACGGTGGCCATCGATGATTGAACACAAAGAGGCAACATTTGTTAACCCGAGCAGCGTGACTGTATTACGTAAACCAACTCGTGGCCCATAGATCACGGTGACCTGGCGAGGAGTTTAAGATAAAGCACGTTGCTAATCGTCGTGAGTCACCGCGAGAATTTGTGGCCAAACTTGCCTGGTGATTGGCTGATGGAATGAGCAGAAATGGTCGCTGATAGTCAGACATTGAGGTTGTGGAAAGATAATATAAACCGGAAGTTTACGGGCATTTATTTACTTTGCGGTCAACACACCGTTAGTATGAGATAATATTACATGTGTTACCGTCGTTAGGAACGGCTTGATCAAGGGAAAATCCTCCTTGAGCGCCACTTTGGTCTTTTGGATAGGGGCTTAAAAACATTGGCTAAACCCGATACTCTAACCACTTGCCCTTTAGCTAAAGGCGACTCATTCGTCTTACATTTAATATTAACAAGAAATCGAAAAAAAAATGAATGCCATTAAATTTCCTTCATTCTGTGAAACCGAACCGATCGCAGGGTGCGTCTTATTTAAAAGGTTAAAGTTCACCCGGCAATGAATTTATTTTATTCCCACTCAGCAGAGCAAGAAAGCTGAAATTTTATTTAGGGACAACAAGACGCCAAAGCCAAATAACTTCAACTTAGAACGGAGCTGCAACCAACTTCCTGTTCCCACTGCAAGTAATCATACAAATATACTTGTCACATTATCTGCTACATTTCTTACACTCCAAAACTATCCTGTAAGTTTCGCACACTCATTTATCATTTTTAAAAAAAAACAATATTATATGTATATATATATATATGTATAGTCTAGATTCTGGATCTGTTGAGGAACCAATCCAGTGGGGACATTTTTTTTCTCCGATACCAAAGTTATAGTTTTTAAGTGACTTTGGGAATGTTTTATTGTATAGCTTATTTATAGCTCTACCCAACTCAAAGTGACAAGTCAAGTGCACTTGAATGTATCCAGGACTGTGACCGAGGAACGCTCGGGTGCTTTTTTTTTAAACACCAAAAATTTCTGTGATTGTTAGGAGCGGTGCCACTTTGTTATGCAGAGGAGGTCACCCCATACAGCAAGAAGGGGGGGGAAATGAGACTCATCGTTTGTATAGTATGTTTAGAACGAATTTTAACCTATCTCAATGACTTATTCCTCCAAAATTACAAAATTATTCGAAGGGGTACTTTCTTAAATACCGTTTGCATTTAATCGTCTAAAAACTCACTTTCTCTCTCTCCCTTTGTCTTTCTCTCTTGCCTTTTTACCTTTCTCAACCACCTCTCTCTTCGTTTGTCTATGTCTATGTCTCTCTCTCTCTCTCTCTCTCTCTCTCTCTCTCTCTCTCTCTCTCTCTCTCTCTCTCTCTCTCTCTCTCTCTCTCTCTCTCTCTCTCTCTCTCTCTCTCTCTCTCTCTCTCCTCTCTCTCTCTCCTCTCTCTCTCTCTCTCTCTCTCTCTCTCTCTCTCTCTCTCTCCCCTCTCTCTCTCTCTCTCTCTCTCTCTCTCTCTCTCTCTCTCTCACTTTCTTTTGTTGCTTCTTCTCTTTCTCATCCTCAATTTCTCTTTTTCTCGCACATTCCTCATTTCCCTCTCTCTATTTCATCCCGACCCAGTTATAATTTAAAATAAAAATATATGTAATTTCCTTTAGGATGTGGTAACTTTCACACATTTTTGTAGCAAATTTTTCTGTTTGAATAAGGGACTTTTTTTTTAAATTCGACCCCTTCTCTCATTTTTATTAGTCATAGGAATATATAATATTCTTTTAAAAATGTTAAATATATTTTTTGTTGATTTTAACATAAATATTTTAATACAGCTTTATTATCATTTTTTATTGTTTCACTAATGTATATTTATATTTATTTATTTTCTAAAGGGGGGAGAAGGGTATACATGTGATTTACAAAAGTATACGATTTATCTTAAATCTCTTATTCAAATTTCATAACGTCGATATTATGAGGACCCTCACCATACGTTCTGAACAGCAGTTATAAATAATATCTACTGCACAAAAAAGTCCAGTCTACAACTACAGCAAGGTGGCACAACGTTGGCGTGAACACACACGCCAAGTATGACTCATGAGATCTGCTACAACTGTTATTGTTTTGTTTCGAAGGGGAGGCCCCGGTGAAAGACAGCCGGGTAACCACAACACGGATTGCTATGCACCCTATCTTATTCTCCTCGCTGGATCCTTCATTCTCGATTGATCTATGATTTGGATTAAGTGATCCGAACTCTGACAGATCTTTAAGCCGAGTGGGATTTAGTCAAGATCTTATCACCGGACCGTGGGTGGGGTGGGAAAGGGGGGGGGGTCGTCTCAAGCGATATATAATCTACACGGTCATTAATTGCAACAGGGGGTGACATTAAAGCCATAATTTTATCAGCTCAAATTAACACGTGGTCTTTAACAATTTTTTTAAAAAGTTTGTTTGTTTGTGTTGTTGGTTTAATGTTTGATATTTTTTTTGTTAATTTTTTTTTGTTAATTTGCTCTAAAAGTTGTTATTTTATAGTTGTTATTTTATAGGTTGTTTATTTATTGGTTGGTTAGTTTATGTAGTCTTTGGCATGGTGTTGGCTGTTTTCCCAAAAGTGTCAACAAATGATTTCCGTGCCGAGATTTTCGCTACCCCAATAATAACTACACATGCTATTGGCTGAGCTTGAGCACCTTAGTTCTAGGGAAATAAGTTCCACAACGGGCGCACTTCACCCTCGACACGTAAACCTCTTCCAAACACATGACTTAAACATTTTTTAAAGCTGAAGAGATGCAGCCTGTGAGTTCATCGTTTGATTACTATTTAATATCTTTGTCTTTGTTATGAACTTTACATTGTTATTTTGGGGGCTCCTAGGGGATAACTATATACGGTAGGGGTGGGCAAACTACGACCCGAGGGCCGCATGCGGCCCATTAAGGAGTTCTTTGCGGCCCGCCGAAGCCTGCTGTAATATCGAAAAAATCTATACATTTATGTTAAAGGTGAATGTTTGTACTTGAATTGAGGGTACATTTTTGGTTAGGTGCGGCCCCTTGATGTTCCATTTCTTGCTCACGCGGCCCTTGCCCTTAAAAGTTTGCCCACCCCTGATATACGGCCATTCTTGTAATGCCCCATGCTAGACCACAGACTGGTAACCATCACAGTAGTGGATATGACAGATCTACAATTCACTTGCCCATCGTGTTGCGTCATATATGCCCTGCTTGTTGATTCCTGTGTAAGTGCCCTCCGTGTTGCCCAACCAGTTAACTGTGGCGATAATTCACGCCAGGCCTGGGCGGGTGACAGGTATGTCGTCCGCTGTGACGCTCTGCATGACAATGCGTCTGTTGTCAGTCGGTGGATTGGGGTCAAGCCGTGCCCTGACACCGAGGCCTGGCGTCGCTATGCTAACAACGGTACACAAGAGTCGCCATGCATGGAGATGTCAAGGATAAATAACGGTGATTCGGTTTGGTTGTGAGGTGAGAAAGCAAGGTTTTGAGTCTGTTAAGATGTCCCAGAGTCCATGGTGTAAGCCCCAAAAGAAAATCATTTTTTAAACTCATTCTTTCAATTTGGTTATATTTCAAATTTTATATTAGGGACAATTATTTTTATGTCTTTTAAATTATAACTTTTAAAAAAGTAAAAATTTTTATCTGCAAGACACATTTTAAAGCGGGTGAATATGGATCCAATTGATTGCGCCTATTTTTTGTTTTATTATTTAAGGTTTGTGTTGATATGTATTTTTAATATCTCAAAGAAAAGTTTCTTGTAAATGCTTTAAAGAAAGCAGTTCCGGTATGTAATTGTGAATTTTTAAAATTAAAATTAGTAAAATACTGCAGGTATAAGAAATTAACATAACCATCAGAATATTTCATCTTTTTTTTTCTTTATTAAAAAAAAACAATTTGTCAGAAAGGTGTCAAATATCTGTAAGAGGGAAATAACCATATGCGCAATTAATGATGAAGAGGAGACATGTAATCCAAGGTAAAGAATAGTCGTGTAACCACAGGGCTTCGGTCGAATTTTTATGATAAAAATAATGGGTTCAAGAGTTCAGGTGTGTGCGTGGCGTGGGGTGGTGGGGGAGGGTGGAGTTAAATGTCCCCAATTGCCAGGAAATCTTGCTACGCCGCTGCCCTTAACTCATGCTTGCACAACATAATGGAAACCCAAGACGTTAGGCACTTTCTTCCTGCTTGAAGCATGGAAACCACGGGGAAGGAAGCACTGCAGGAGAAGACAGTAGAGAAGAAAAAAAAATAATATCTACAAAGCATTTTGAGCTTTGTTTGCATTCGTGGGATTTCCAAACAATATCGTCAACGTTAACGTGAATAGAACACCTCCATAGAAATCCCAAGAAGTCCGATAACAATTTACGATTAGTTGATAATCGTGCACTAAAAATATAAGCCAATCATTGTACACCGTTTATCCGTCTTGTTTTTGTTCCCATTCCTATTCTTGCGGGGGCTTTCCCCTTATCTATAACTATTGCCTTGCATGACTGAAACTTAATTGTTGTGTGCACCTTTATTTTTAGGTATTATTTAGAATGCAAGATATGCAGAAGTTTGTGTGGGTTTTTTTTAATGCGATGGAATTCCAAGTTTTCGGTTTTCATGTGTCTTCTTTCTTTATACTGTCACTGACATTCTCCTCTCTTTTATTCTTTTACTAAATATAGATTTACCGCCATGGTATTTTACGAGTCTGTACGTCATACTATTCCAGGAAGGCATTTTTTTTAAAACCAAGAGTTTGCATTAAAGCCATAAACAACAACAAAAAACAACAAAACAAACAAAAAACAACAAAAGAAAACTTTAAAAATAGTTCATAATAAAAAAAACACAAGTGTACCTCGGTACGTTACAAATTCAATGTTCGCTCTAAGGTTCGTTGTTCCGCGTGCAAAGTTTAAAAAAAACTCGTGTTCAAAGTTGCACAGTATCTTTTTTGTGTGCAATATTATTAATTTGTCGCGCGGTAACTTTAATCTGCTGCGCGGCCTCGGTCAAATGGTTGCGCAGCCGCGCAGCTTAAAGGGAACATTGTACAAATTATGTACGTAACAGCTGGTGTTTTTCTTCCCCATCTCAGCGTTAACTAATCGGTGGTTTTCAATTAGAAAATAAATTTACGATTACAATTACTGAACTGGTAGCACTGTCATACGATATGGAATCGTACGTGCCAGCTGCAGCGGACCTCACAGCCGTTGTTATATTTATTATTTTAACACGCTGGCCCTAAAAACGTTCGACTCTTACAAACAAAATGTAATGAGTGCTCGACCCACTACTTGCCTGCGGAATAGAGCGGAAGTGACGTCACGGCTGACCAGTAAAGAGTACAAGGCGGGTAAAGAGGGGTCTGCTGTTTTAAGGGTCACATGAAAGGCGGCGCAGCACGTGATGGCATTAACATTCATTAATGACGTGACGTTAAACTCATTAGCGATGGTATTGGGGGATATTTTATAGCAGGGCAGACCTGCGTGACGTCATTGACTCTTGTTAGAAGCAGATCAGGAATGCGAGATGATGTAGGTATTGTATGACAAAACGTTGGGCCTAATCTGCGTTTTGCCCCTGCTCCTATGTCGATGAGACCCAACGGGTCAACGATTGCATGGTTAGTAAAACAGAATGATTGTCCAAGAGTAGATAGTGTTATTTAAAACAGTTAAATGGGATTGTTATCAGTTAGAAGACGTCATCTCTACGTGCTGGTCCAGGCGTAAGCATCAATGACAGTCACACAGTCGTGACACAAAAATAATCTCATGTTTTAAAATTGTTACAGTTCTTGAGTTTTGTTAGAAATTATTAACATTTTTTTTTGAACATGGATTTCGTTATTGGAAGTCACATGAAATAAAAATCATTGAAAATGGCTTAAAATAATTTTGTCTAGAAAGAATTTGTGTAGAGTAAGCCCTATTTCCGCGAATATGTTGTGAACTTTGATTAAGTTTTTATTTAAAGCTTTTTCCGAGAGTAATAAATATTTAACACACTATTCTAGGCGTGTAGTAATAAATCTATATTGTAATGCCTTTCTGAATATTAATATTATAATACATAACAAAAAATATATCTTGTGTAGCTCTACTAAAAAAAATCTGAAAATTTTCCAGCCACTTAAAAAAATAATTGACGCTTATTTGAAATTGATAAAATTCTCGCTGTTAAGTCCAAAAAAAATATATTTTTTAAATTTAAAAATTAAAGCTTAGCAAGGCAACACGCATTTTCGACCAACAGAGTTTTGTTTTTATCCTTGTTCATAATTTTGTGGAGATTTTTTTGTGGAACAAAAAAAAATGATAAGGGGCCATCCATAAAGTACGTCACGCTCATGAGGGGGGGAGGGGGTGTAAGAAAGTGTGACAGTTTGTGACAGGGGTCCGGCCATGTGTGACGTCACAGTGTTTTATATTAAATTTTAATTATTTTGTTAATAAAAAGGGAATTTTTGTTCGAAAGTGTGACGTACTTTAGGGGGGGGGTCCACGATTTGTGACAGTTTATGACAGGGGGGAGCGGGGAGTTTAAAATGGTCAAAAATAGCGTGATGCACTTTATGGACAGCCCCTAACATGCAATACAACATTTTTTTAGTTTAAGAGTAGGTGGGGTAGGGCTTAAACATAATAAATATAACGGCAAATAACGTTTAAGAATTCTTAAACCCCGTTCAACACTAATACGTTGTCCAGTTTGCCGTTTAGCCCTACGGAACCAAGTGTTCCTGAGTCCTCACCGAGTAACACGCTGTTGCTCTTCTTACGTGGCCAAATTAACGCAGAGAAGCAGATTCAGAAACCCTCTCGGCGTCAAGACCAATAGTTACCGTGTGTTGGTAAACAAACACAGAGATTGGCTGAGCAAACACTTTCAGCGAGATCACGTGAGAAGTCCGTGAATGGCGCCGAAACGAACCGGTCACCGGTTGGTGGGAACATCATTAGCTCAACAATTATCGCCGGGGGTGCTGGCTGTCCGTTTCTCTAAACAGTTGACACGCACTCCCGCGGCGTGTCCGAGCGCTTGGCGGACGTTCGTGAGGGATTTGAAGTCAAGCTCTGGGAAAGGTCAAAGTTGAGTGTTGGTTTGCACCAGAATGCAGCGATGTTGAAAGTCGGACATTTCTACCAAAACGAATTTTGAAGGGCCCCTCAGGTTATTCGCAAGTTTGGGACTAGCGCTACAAATGTTGACGTTACGAAGTTACGAGGCCAGTTGTTCATGAATTCTCGCTCCGACCCAGGATTCAGGCCGTGAAAAAAACCGTCGCCAAAACAAACGAGACGTATATGTAAATTTTGGATTTCGAATGTAACAAATTACGAGCTGGAGGAGGTTCTTAACTTTAGACCCTTAGAAATAATTGACCTTTCGAAAGCCACGTTTTGGCAGCATAGCTTTCTAGACTCCCCGAGAAACGCTCCCACAAGTGGGAAAGAAAATAACCGAAGAGCATTTCAGACTGAGGATATTTACCGAGTTGTAAGAGCGAGTGAAAGGAATGGAACGTTTACTGTATATATTTGTTAGAGATTTTTGTTTCCCTTGAGCGAAAGAGAGCTAAGCAGAGCAAGAGTCTGTGTGTGGTGTGTGAGGACTTGGGGGGGAAGGGGGTGGGGGGGGGGCAAACGTAAAATGACGTTTTGCAACTCTGCATATGGGGTCGAGATATTAGAAACATATGGGAGATAAGAGTCGAAATGGGAAGTAAAAAAAAAGAAAAAGAAAGAAAGAATTAGTAAGTGAAGGAAGAATATGAACAAGAAACAGGGAGAGCTAGTCTGAAAGGTTTAGTAAGACGAAAGAGCCGAATACAAGGAAGGAAAGTACATGGAAAGCACACAACTAATAAATATATATTATACTAATTCTTATAGTTCTTTTTATTTTCTTTCCTGCTAGTACAACAGGTATTCATGCAAACACAAAAATTCGTCCACTAATAAATAGAAGTAAAAAAAAATATTTTTAAAAACCAAGTTTTTATAAGCGGACTAAAAAGAAGAAAATAAAAAAAAATTCACAGAATTGTGCAGTGATAACTATTCTCAGGATTGATGGAAAATTTTAAACTTATATGCTCAGTTACTATGATGTAATATGACTAAAAACGTGTGGCGGGCGCTTCTCAGGCTTAACTAATTCAATTCACTCATTTTCTTACTCGTCATTTGTAAACCTTAATCATTTAGCCAAATGCCTAAAAAGCGCCCGCCCACGTTTTTAGTCATATTACATCATAGTACTTGAACATATAAGTTTGAAATTTTAGTCCGCTTATAAAAACGTGGTTTTTAAAAAAAAATTTTTTACTTCTATTTATTTTATTCTTTTTAGTCTAATTGTATGCTATGGTGAGTTTTGAAGTATTGATTATGTTCAAATATAATACGCATTGCCCGACAAACATTTACAGACTGGAAATGACTGATCTCCCCTTGATGTTAAACATGGTTGATGTGGTCGGGGTTGGTGTGAACTCGGCACGTAAATGTAATGTAAACAAGAGCAGACTAATAATACATATGTTTATATATAGATAAACTAAAAAGTTCAATAATTTAATAACGGTACATTCGATCGATCTGAAATTTTGATACAATGCTTTGTCATCCAAGATCTCTCTGTGGTAAAATTTTGAGACCTCTAGGTCTATCAGAAGTGGTTTAATTTTACGTTGGCAGATTTGAAAAATTGTGGACAGACAAACAGGAATGAAAGTGAGTTAATAAAAACGTGGTAAAAAAATCGGTGTGTATCAGTACGCTTTGTGTTGTTTTTTTTGTTTTTTTGCAATCTAACCATTTTAAACGTAAAACAGTGGCATCACTGCGGAGATGTTAATTTTTTTGATAAACACACGACTCGTGTCCCATACAGTATAGGCCTTGTCATAATATGGCGGAGAGCTATTAATAGAAATATTGGGGCTATATTTATCTTTTTTAAGGACAGATTTCATAAAAATTTAATAAAAGATACGAGTCAATATGTAAATGTAGGTATATTGAGAAGGCTGTATTTTGTCAGCTATTTGTTAATTCTTCGTTAATTTAAGACAGCAAATTGGACTTGAAAAATTTAAAAAGTTTCGTAATTTTACTATGCTAACAATTTTGAGAACACAGTGATTCGACTGTATGTATGCTTCAAAACATTGTTCCGCTAAAATGTTATCTAAAAATAGAACATTACTCATTGAGCTATGACGTTTTTCGGCTTTAGAAATGACCAACCCTATAGGACGACAGTGATGTTAACTTTTTGGTAAAAGATAAAACGAAACGTAACAGACAACATAGCTGAGATATTAACGTTGAGGGGAAACCTTCCATGAGACACACGAGTAGTGTCCCGTAAGACATGGCAAACGCCCAGCAACGCTCGGCGAGGCCAGCAGTGCACTTGATGACTAACTGGCGGACCAATTGTTTTATACATGTCTGCTGTTGACACTGTCATCAAGACTCGCACCGGTCTGAATCAAGGTGACATCCAACACAGCAGCCGTCAGCCTCCATGATGAAGGTGTCGTGAACCCAACCTACATTTCTGCTCTCCGTCCAGAATCACGTCTGCTCCCACCCCACCACCCATCTCTTGAACTCTGGGAACGTTCCCGTCAACTTAAAAATAAATTTAAAAAACCAACAGAATAAAATAGAGTTAATTGTGGTTCATTCATGGTCCTTTACTGCAGTGCTTCTCAAACATTTTAGTATGGCGGACCAGCAGGAATTTTTTCCATTGCACCAGGGACCGGTGTACCATTTTCCTTGCACTGACAATTTTTTTCAGTCCTCTTTTGATAACTTCTGCGGACCGGCGGCGGATGGCCCAAGGACCGGCACCGGTCCGCGGACCACCACTTTGAGAAGCACTGCTTTACTGGAATATGTTTTGTTTAAAGAGTTATGGTCAACAGTATTTATTTTGCTTTAGATTTTAGATGTTTGTAACATGAATTCCCCCCCCCCAAAAAAAAACCAAACTTTACGCCTACGCTTATGTTACTTGACAAAAAATTCGACCAATTGCATCAATTTATACCCATCACTATTAGTTGAGTTCTGGACTTTTATACTTGTGATTGTAAGGAGAAGGAAATGGTGAAGCGTTATTGTACTTAAAAGTCAACATCACGGAAACGATGAGTTTATGCTTCATCACCAGGAGCCCCTTGTAACAATACGCGTTGAACAATTGCTTCTTTATGTTTGAACTACTCTCATGGTTGAATGATTCACAGATCTTATACCGGAAAGCCGAGATAAACCCGTTAGGGGAGTGGTCTCCATTGACAATAAATTCTTCCCCATGTTCTTATCTCTTGCTTTTAAACAGTTTGTCCACTCCTTAGATCTTTATGTATCGCTCTTCCTATCGTATTCCAATTCCAGTACAAAACGTGTGTTTTTTTTAAATGAAAGTAGTTCTGTAAGTTCCTGCACGTGTTTTAATCTAGAGCCGTGAATGAAGAGTGAAGGGTAATCAATGGGTTGCATTTTAATTCAGTTAACACGCAACGGTCCTTCGAGAGGGGTGGAGATGTGGCGGTTCGCCATATGTAAGACAACAAACTTTGACAATTTTTAAATAAAAGAATTTCACGGCGATTGTCTTTCCTGTGGTTCTCATATATTCGCTCGATCTCTCATAGTGCGTCAGTCCCCCAATAACTGAGATTTATTACAAATGACCGTAAGCTAATCCCACAAACCCTGCATACAATTCGTTTCTTTGTAACTCAGCCAAAGGCCTTACCGAAGAACCCTATTGAAGGACCTTGATCGGCGGGCCATCCCGTACATGACTAACATTCATTCACACCTCCATCACTAACAATGGTACGGATGTGAGAGACGCTATAGTAGGGACAATGATAAGCTGTAGAGTAAAATTTTGTATTGTATGAATTGAATTGGGATGAAGAGCGAGCCAACAGTAGAGTAAATATCCGTGTTTTGGATGTGAACCCTTCAGAGCAGCTGTTTTAACCTAGGATTGAGCTGTAGTGTGTTGTTATTTATTTTATTACTTAAGATTTAAGTATTAGGAGAGTATTGGTTGACGGAAATGAAAGGGGGAGTGGGGGTATGGGGGTATTAGCAGATGTCAGATTTTTGTTACTTATGTCGTTACATATTTGTTTTTTTTTAAAAATGACGCAACAAAAAATAATTCCGCCCTAAATGGTTTCAAAAGTAAAACGATTCATATTATTACTACATGTCAATAAGTATAAAGTCATATGGCGTTTAAAATCATATGTTTCAGCGTTAGAATTTACCAGGTTTTTATTCCTGGTTCATACGATGTGGAGTCAATCCCCATTTTTAAACTCCGCTTTGACTTGCTTTACACTAGACCCTAATCAAAAACAAATGTTACCTTCAGCGGGGTCTTCAAGTTATCAACGAATTGAGAATCTACTGTCTTCATTTTCACAATATTCCCATGCACTCTGTTTATCACAACAAAACAAAACACAAGTCCACAGAAGTTTGGAATGTTTTTTATTTTTTTGAGAGCTAGGGATGTTTTTAATTTTAAGAGAGTGTCAGGCTGACCTAGCGCATCTGAACACGAAAACTTGCTTTGGTTCTACTACCCAAACAGACGTTGGAAAACAAACCAAAGACTTCTCCCATACCATTACCAACAACAAACAGACGCAGTTCGGCCATGTACTTTAATAACAACCGGACTTTGTCCGATGGAAGTTTCCAAAGGATTATCGGACGGACATGAAACTGTTCGTGGTCTGCGGTGTCAGGAAGCTACTTGAGGCACTTCACAAAAAAAAATTATTAAAAAAAATAAAAAAATAAGTGTTGACACACATTTTCCCAACTGACACAAAGAGATGTCACTATAACGTGTGACGGGATGCAACTCTTTTTGGGAATATCGGATATTATGCAATATTTCCTACATACTTTAAAAAAAACTATCTTCCGTATTGCATTCAGTCATGTCTAATGTCAATTACAGTAAATCGCTTTGTTATGCGTATTATTAAAAGCCAACAATATGACACATAGCAATTATCACGACTCGTAAGAGGAAAAAAAAATTGTTCCGGTTTTAAAGTTTTCCCGACAAAATGTTTCCTTTTTTACAAAACCAATGTGGGCTTTTTTCAATTAATCTATCCTTTTTGTAACCTATGTAGTACCTTCTTTGTTATTCCCACAAGTTTAATAAAACTTTTAAGGGATATTTTAGAGAACATATAAGAACAAAAGTAAAGCTAAACCCCATATGTTCTCCCAATATACCTTTATTGACGTTTAGTTTTCAACGCATCGCTTGATTCCCCTAAGGGCATCTAGATTGTTTTTCTAATTTATTTTTTTATTTTAAATTTTAAAATTAAAAAAAAATAACAACTGCCAATTTCTGCTGGTTGTATCTAGAAATTAAAGACTCGCTGCAAATCCCTAGGTGGAATCTTAGGTTTTGGAGCACCACTGAATTCCACCCGGTGGCGTCTAGGTGGCTTCTTGGCTGTTTTCCTTCATGTCCGAGCCAAGCCCTTACGTCAGACATTCTGTCGCTACTTCAGCCACCCGTTGGGTTTATTCTAGATGCTATCAGTCTCCATTAACCGTGGGAACACCGGCCTTGTAACATGCATACTTCGGTTTGTAGATCACATCTTCACGATCACATTTTAAACGTTAAAAGCATGAACAAATTTACTATCAAATTTTGTTGTGTTCTTTTTTTTAATTGTCTAAAAGCCCCAGGGAAGAAAACCCATTAGATTGAAATTTGAGTTTGAAGATATGTGATATCTATCGTTTGACGTCTTTTAAAATTGTTTCTTTTGTTAAAAAGACCCCCCCCCCGTTTACCAGTACGGTATTTTACCATTCATTGGTAGGCGTTTCAAGGTGGGGGTAAATTCTAAAGTGATTCATACTTCACGTTTCACTGTTATGGTGCTTTCAATTTTAGCATAAATATATAGACGTTTTAGAAAAACCTTCATATTTACACAAGAAGGTTTGAAAATAAATTTTGACTCAGGTTAATTTCATTTAAAAATGCACAAAAAAAGGGGTGCAAGTCCATCATAAAGGGAAAGAATCGGCAGACTAGAGAGCTTAAAAGTACATCACAAGTCGACAGAGGTATTTCAAAGAGAGGTATCGAAGTACACAGAAGGTAACTACATCAAAAAGCGACAGAAGTACATCAAAGAAAGGTGGGAAAGTATCTCACTGAGAAGAGCACGAGAGCAGTGCACAAGAGCAGGGAACCAGAGCAGTGCACAAGAGCAGGGAACCAGAGCAGTGCACAAGAGCAGGGAACCAGAGCAGTGCACAAGAGCAGGGAACCAGAGCAGTGCACAAGAGCAGTGAACCAGAGCAGTGCACAAGAGCAGGGAACCAGAGCAGTGCACAAGAGCAGTGAACCAGAGCAGTGCACAAGAGCAGGGAACCAGAGCAGTGCGCAAGAGCAGGGAACCAGAGCAGTGCACAAGAGCAGGGAACCAGAGCAGTGCACAAGAGCAGGGAACCAGAGCAGTGCACAAGAGCAGGGAACCAGAGCAGTGCACAAGAGCAGGGAACCAGAGCAGTGCACAAGAGCAGGGAAACAGAGCAGTGCACAAGAGCAGGGAACCAGAGCAGTGCACAAGAGCAGGGAACCAGAGCAGTGCACAAGAGCAGGGAACCAGAGCAGTGCACAAGAGCAGGGAACCAGAGCAGTGCACAAGAGCAGGGAACCAGAGCAGTGCACAAGAGCAGGGAACCAGAGCAGTGCACAAGAGCAGGGAACCAGAGCAGTGCACAAGAGCAGGGCACTTCGACTTCATCGAGCACCAATTTCTAAACATGTTATTTTATTGCACGACCATTCCTAATTTTTTTTAATGTGTGTACACCACGTTTTACATGTTGTAACTACGGTCTCATGTTCCACTTACAGTATCGAGATTCTGTCTCTGCTAGGCTGCCGCTTACTTCCTGACACGATGGAGATAAGAGCCTGGCAATTATTTCAGAGGGCCGACAACCCTACATTCCTTTAATCAGAACCCCATGTTGGCAGGTCGTGGTCGTCAGGGCCCGCAAATCACCGAGCTTTGCGGTTTAGTACGAGGCTTTCGTCGATGTTCGGTTGTGAGTATTAATGGAGGTAACGACCATTCTCAAGCACATTTACAATACAAGATGCATTAAGTTTGTTACAAATTCAATCATCAGGATTGCCTTTCATTTCTCCAAGGATGTTTTGAATTGGCTAACACTAAGGGAAGGGGGCAGACAGGGTGAGAGGGAGCGAGAAGACAAGGAGGGAGTGTTTCCATTAGGAATGCTGATGCATTTAAAAGCTCCCGACTCGAGCGCACTGGCTGCAGAGTGTAGCTTGGCCTCGTATTGTGACAGCTGCGCACTTATATGACAGGAAATGCGATAGGCCTATATAACAGCTCAACTTTACGCAACCATCAGAAGATGGTAACACAACTCGGCGCCAAGATCATGTTGTCTTTTTTTTTAACAGAACCCAAAAAACATTTCTTGTTACGAGATGAGAGGATTTTTAAAAGACGTCAGATATGCCGTGTTAGTAGAATATATCATTTTTCTCACACTTTTGGGACATATTATATGCTTGTTCACATCCAATTTATGTCTGCCTTTTCACAAACAGAACCCTCGAAAAAGTGTTTTTGGTGAAAAGATGACTAAGCAAATTCTTTGTTAGATTATTCGTTCTTATTTAAAGACACAATCGTATTATGAAGTCCCCGAAACTCTCCATTGAGACAACATTTCTCACAGACTCATTTCTTTAACAGGCACTTTAAAACACTGGCTTAATTTTTTTTTCTTTTAATTCTAATAGCTTCTCAACAAACAACAACACAACTCATTCACTCTGAACGGTATCCTATCATACGCAATTTCAATACTTACAACTCGATTAACCCTTACAGATCTGTGTACAAATTAACCCCAAATAACTATCGTCTCATAATCAAACAAGAAACAATATCAAGTCAAACAGTGGAATCGTGTGCTCACCATCTCTGAACGGAGTCTCTCCATTGCCACGTCCACGCCGTTTCTCTGTCGTCTGCTGTTGCTGATCCTGCTGTTGTCGTCGCCGTGGGACGACGATATCGAGGACGACGACGAGCTGGGGGACGAGGCCGACGATGACGTACTCTCGTTGTCCGAGCAACGGTTGTACTGAGAGGCGCTGTCCCTCCACTTGGATTTCATGAAGTTCGCCGCCTCCAGACGGGACTTGTAGAACTCGCGGCATTTGTTGGACAGCTCGATGGCCGCCGTGTATTTGTCGTTGCTATTGTCGTCTTGACGCCAGGGGGAGTACGACCCACAACCCAGTCGGTCGTCTGTGGGCATGTTATCCGTCCCCGGGACTTGAAGATACGTTTTGTTATCCATTGATGGCGAGATCTTGGTGTGAGTGATACTTTTACTGTCCGGTGATACAAGTTTTAAAAAGACAGGTCTATCTTTATGTTTTTCCTGCTAAATTCTGTTTGAACGCATCAATCAAGTTTGACCCAAGGAAATAAACATTTAAATTTCTTTAACAATTATCTTTTTAAACAAGAAAAAAATCATCTGATTGTATTAAAAGTTTGCTATAAATTGTAAATACCTGTTAATTTTAAGGAAACTTAATAACAACTTTTAAAAAAAACTTTATCACACCTCAAATGGAAAGTCTGCAATCAGTCAAAGAACGCAGAGTGAATGAAAACGCTGCCCAACAGGTACGAAACTAGTTCCAATGAAACACGTGTAAATGAAATTCACAACACGACCTGCTATCGTCCGACTCCTTGCTGTAACTGCTGGCGAGTCTAACCCAGTTACTGCTTAAAACAGACGAGAGGAGAACCAGGTTTTACTTCAGAGTTCAACGCCACGCGCCACCACCGCCAGTCGCCGGGCAGTGACGCAGTGCGGGCCTCGACCTCTAGTTTACAAATATTTTGGAGGTGTTTCCCGGGCTGTTTTTCCCACTGACATACAACAGCAGGTGCTTCACTGTTGGGAAATACGGACAGGGACTGCGGAAGTTTATCACAAGGAAATTACCTTTGAAATTGGCTGACAAATTTAAATGCAGATCACTGTTATCCGCTTACAGTGAAAAGTCTGAAAAGTGTGGTTAAAATTATTTAGAAGGGTGAATATAATTTCAATTAAGATGTCGAGGCCTAACGATTTGAGGGGTGCGGAAGGGTATATATGTCCCTGGATGCCAAGGTATAAGGGCGCCAAAATAAGGCTTACAACGTCACATTATAATGAGTAAACAAAGGTAATTTATTAACGAAACGGGAATAGTTTGTACCCCGGCTCAAATATCCTAGCTACGCCTCTGTTAAAAAATTGCAATTTTTTTCCGAAAGGACGGAGAACTCCAACTACATATTATGATATATATCATTATTTTCATGTATACTTTCTGTAACATTTTTGTAATATTCTGTAATTTTTTTTTAAAATTCAGAATCCATAAATTTGCCTTATATAAGTGCGCACACCTGCTTCTATATAATATATGCGTTAGGTGCCCGGATGCGTAAGGTGTCCGGGGTCTCATGTTCTCCCCTTGTCATCTATACACTGGGCCACACCACAGGAACCTGGCTGAAGGCTGTAGACACTGTAGTCACTGAAGTATGGCTGGGGTACCACTGTGATTTATGGCTGACCGGCGCTCTTCTGGAGTTACGATCTTTAACCGCTGGGATGTATATTCATCATACCGTTAATTCCATTGGGTCGGTGCCTGGTCAGCTTAATGACGAGACAAGAAATTCCAAACATTCCTGACCATGACGTATATGGAACAACAAATGTCTGTTTAAAATTTGAAATGTCTACTTTATTTTTCAGTTCACTTTTATTTTCACCCCTCTAAAAAATATAATTTTACTTAGACTTTGAAACATCTATTATCAATTCCGGGGAGAGCCAGACAATAATATATATTTACTATGTCATTCTGGGCACCTACGGCGCCCACTGTTTTCAAAAGCCGAAGTAACTTACGTGTATGTTATTACATGCGTTCGAATCAGTGTGTCCGACAACCAAAAATTGGTATGTGAATCAGTTCAATAAAAAGAATGAATATTTAAATTTTAATTCATTAGAATGATTTATGTTTCACAAAATTTCTCTATATATCACCTTTCCAAAATTAAAATATGAGCTCAAACAATGACGTCATATAATATTTTACGTCGAGAAACACCACACGCTCTGTTAATCTCGAAACCAAAATGATTATGATTTTACGTCTATAGTCTATATTATCAATTTTAAAAAGTTACAGAGTGATGTCCCTTAGCGTTATCGAGTGACCTGGGCTAATATATTATTGATAAATCATTAGGAATTGTTTGACTGAGGCTAAATCTAGCGACCACTCGAAACAATCAATGTATACCTAAATTATTCGGGGGAAAATGTCTTATATCCAATTATTGAATTAGTTTAACTTTAAAGATATACTTGGCTGTAGGAGACAATTGTCATACAATTTTATTTTAGTTACATATCAAAATAATTTTTAAAGTAATTAAAATATGCATTTCCTCTTTTAGCAGAGGAAAACACAAAGTTGTATAAATAAATTACTTAATGTTATTTATAAATTGGAATTCTGTGCAAAAACTATCAGTAAAAGATGTTTTGATTAAACGTGATAAAAAAAAATTTAGTCATAAAGAATGTATGAAAGAAAGGAAAACAGTAAAGATGGAGTAGTATGCGGATGCAATAAACTTTTAGTGAAACATTAGCTGACGAAAAAGGAAGACAGAGAGAAGGATTAACATAAGCTGGATGCAATGTCTGCATTTCAGTAATCTATCCTGTGTGGTAAACTTTATTTAACCCTGGTAGTAAATTGTTAGGGGCTCGGAGAGCGATATCATTGACTTATACAGCGGTATCATTGACATGGACAACATAATCTTCTACTTGTACATCAGTATCTTCTACTTGGACAGCAGTATTTTTTAATTGGACAGCGGTATCTTCTACTTGGACATCATTATCTTCTACTTCGACAGCAGTATTTTCTACTTGGACAGCAGTATCTTCTACTTGGACAGAAGTATCTCCTATCTGGACAAAATAATTTTCAGCTTAGACAGCAGTATTTTTACTTGGAAAGCATTATCTTCTACTTGGACAGCTGTATATCTTCGACATGGGTTAGATCTGCCATGACCCGATAGATACACATATATTCGACCATTCTCGTTTATAATTTTTTATGTTCTTGTCTTGTGGTTTGGATTCGGTGTGGAAATGTTTAACATTTCTTCACTAGGACAATCCGAACCGGATACAAGACTTAGACATTACAACTAATGGTACAAGGATCCGTGATTTGTACGCGTAAAGTGGTAACACCCGAAAAAAATAATACTGCATGGTTTTAAAATCTTAAAGCCATGGGAAACAAGAGAAGTACAGGAAATGTTATAAAAGCTGGTAAGATTTGAGGGATGACATAGATGGGGCCGGATGTCTTCTTGAGACAATTTATGCAGTGGTGTAGACAGGGGGTGTGGAGGTGGACCATTTTAGTCGCCTGGAGAGTTTTAATAGCAAAGAGATCTGTGACTTGCGGGGTGGTGAGGTAGGTCACAAGTTTAACCAATTCCGGCTATGCTCCTCCCTTGACTTGAATATTTCAAGGAGAACTACACAGGATGGAGTTTAGTAACTGTGTATGTCGTTTCCATGGGTGTTTTTGTCTTTTTTTATGTTTCTTCGAGAGTGTGTGTATTCGTCTGTGTGTTTGTGACAGAGGGTTTCAATACAAGATTTCAAGTAATAATTTCCCATCGTGTATCACAGACGCGGTCTATACTTTAGCCCCGCGGAAACTTCAATTATATTTCTATGAAGTAATGCCTCGAGCCAGCCGCAACTCACGAAACCAAAAATAAATCTTTTAAAGAATTTCCTCTACAAATGAATACGTGTATAAGGTAACTAGTAATAACTGCCTGCATCTTTTTCACTTCTACATCATTTGAAAGCTCACCAACAAGTCAATCGTGCCCAAAAATTGTACGACACATGACATGATTATTCGTTAATGAGCCTCCTGATATTCACACACATTTTAAAAAAATAATTCTTTTTTACATCGAAGACTTTATCTTTTATGTACTTAACTTCCCAAATAAGCTAAGATTATTCAATTCAGCCAAAAATTAATACTTCTCTACAAACACACAATATCCCTTAACAACCGGTATCCAAAGTAGAATTTGCGCAACTATAACTAACCAAAATGTGACATAAAAAATGACACACATAAAAAGAGACACATATAGTGACATACCTGCACGTACCTGCCACCGTTAACAGCTTTTCAATTTTAAAAAAAAGTTTCATACGGCATTTACTGCATGGGATAAATTGTTCATGAAAAAGTATTTATCTCAAAGACAAGTTTACTCTTCCTGCGACCACCTCCCCAAACACATAAAAAAAAACTAAACACAAAAACTATGACAATGTTATCACTCTGTTTGTACACTCTATCTAAACGAACACACAGACGATCCCCTCTTTATGGTCACTCTTTGCCTCCCGCAGCGAATAGAAGCCTTCACATTTGCTGTTTTTGTTTTTTCAATGTTACTATTGACATTTTTATATAAAAAAATAAGGTGGTAGTTGAAAAGGTAAACTTTATAAATGCAAATGATAAAGACAATTCAACAATTTTATGGCAATAATATTATCTAGAAAAGATCGATTTTTCCACATTTATTTGACGCAACCCCTGCTTAGTGTAAAATATGACAGAGAGAGTTGAATGTTCTTTGTATTTTTGTGCTGTAGATTTAGTCTCAACGTGTGGGGTAGCCTGCTACTACTTTAGCGAATGACACATGAAATCGTTACAGACACCACAAAGTGTGTACACTGTTCAAATTTAATAGGTCTGCAGCAGGGGTCGGGAAACCGTACCGCGCGAGCTAGATGTGGCTCTATTGATGGCTGCATCTGGCTCTCAGACAAATGTTCGATAATAAAATTTAAAAAAAAGTTTATTCAGACTCATTTTATTTGCATATCAATTGCTTATAATTAAAAAGAAAACCTTAAAAAAAAAGTTTTTTACTATAAATCCTTTATATAGGAGACATAACTAAAAGAATGTTCATTATAATACGCAGCGCAAGACAATCTAAAAATACAAAATTTTAGTTATGTCTCGTAAATCGTGTTTAATATAATGCGCACCGAACGAAAATATATTTTTTTTAAAGTATCGTCAATATAATACTCACCGAATCGCGCAACAGGAAAGTATTAATAAAACAAACCCGTAAAAACAAAGTTTTTGACTATAAATCCCTTATATATGAGACATAACTAACAGTATTGATTATTTTCAAACGCTACAAACATTGACAGACTGACACCGAGTGATGTCCCTTGTCTTTAATAAGTGGGGGTGGGACGTGAGGGGGTGTCGGCACGACGGTCGGCGTCAACTCAAACTCACGTGGAAGTGGAAGAAAAAAACAATAACAAACCGTGAATTTGAATTACATACCTCATATAAGGATAAACTAAAAATGCATTAATTTAATTACGGTAAGTTCGATCGATCTGAAATTTTTATACGATGCATTGTTAGGTTAGACGGGTCCGTGTGCCAAATTTCAGCTCGATCCGATCACGGGAAGTGGGTCATTTTTGACTTTTGTTTTTCTGCACGCCCGCCCAGCCCATGAGATGATGAGATGATGAGACGGCCGCGAAGTTAATATAAGGGATTTAAAAAGGTCGTTCAGTATAATACGCACCACGACACTCTATATAAAAAAATATATAACATAATACATAGAGATTAATAACATAATCTAAAAATTCAATAATTTAATGACAGTACATGCGATCGATCTGACATTTTGATACATCTTTTTTATCATCGGCACGAAACTGCCTGAAAAATTTCAGCTCTCTAGCTTACGAGGAAGTGGGTTAAAAATCGATACAAAGTTTTTTCGACAAACAAACAAGCAAGCAACCAAACAGACACCATGAGTCAATGTAAAGGATTTTAAAAAACAGCATAACAATGTTATTAAAAAAAATTCAGAGACATAATTATGGTACTTTTAGTGTTGAAATTGCACAAAATGCACACATTTACTTGAATTTTTAGTTTTAAACATAATGCATGGCTCTCCTCCGAATTACTTTTCAAATATATGGTGTTTATAGCTCTCTCATACAAAAAGTTTCCCGCCCCTTGGTCTATAGTCTACTGGTTAAAAGCACGTTATGGTGTGTTTTAAAACTGAACTTAAAACAAAAAAATACCAATGTTTAACAGAATTTTCAGAGGTGAATTTAATTTTTCTAAATTGACAAGAGTAGATTCAAGCTTGGAAAGACAATGTTCATGTATTTGTCCAGTCAATCCACTCGCCTCCGAGACAAGACATATAAATCATTATTGATTGAGTCTTGAAGGGGGGCTACCAAGTTCGACGTAATTTCTCCTGACGTAAGAAAGAACATGTCATTTGGGATTAACACCCCTTTCAACGAGTGGGAGACCAAAAGTTACCCCCCTTGCAAGCAAGTGTTTTGTGTGAGGGCCATCTGTCATAACAAGAGAGTTTATCTTAAGAGACACCAATGGTATGATGGGTCGCAGTCCTTATGACGTCATGGTCTGAAATCAATCAATCTTCCAGACATTCCAAGGTTAAAACATTATTTCTCGAAACAGTACGATAGGAGCAAAACATGTTTCTCGTTTATATTTTAAAAGAAATAATTTTTGACATTGTTTTTATTTTCTGAAATTTATTTAGACCACTGATAGGTTCAGTTTTAATAAAAAAAGTCGGTAGATTCCAGCTGTTTTGCTGTATCTTATATTCCTGTCAATCTATTAGGCTGTTGCTTTTCAAAATTTTATGTCTTCTCTCTTCACTCTCATCTTTGATTTTAGTCACCCTTTATCTTTAAATTATCTCTATCTTTCTCTCATTCTCTCTTTCTCTTTTTTTTTCCGTCTAATTCTAATCTTATCTTATTTCCGGAGCATATTGTCAATAAGAATAATGTAAAGAATTATTTTTCTCTTCAGCTAGCATTATGTCGCCAAACTGTTCAACGGTGTAAGATCGACTGCATACGAGGTGCACTGCCATGACGAAGTCACTGGCATGAAAGCTTCGTAACCTTTCATTCGACAATTACTTCTCGGAGTGTGTCTCAAAATATTCTATAACCGTTTATGCAATGACATAAATACTATTCTTATAGGACCTATAGGCTATAGCTTTTATCATGGATTATAGAAAATAAACGGTCGCTTATTGCTCGTTCGTGATCCCCGCATCACCTTCTTCACCCCTTCACTTCAATCTCTCAATCTGAAGTTTTCAGAGTAATGACGTGTATTCATCATTTTTAAAAATTTTCTTTGATCCAATTATATCTTAGAGTATGTGACACATGTCGTAAACTTTAATAAGACTTCCATTTGAAATCTTATTTTGAAAACAAAATAATTCAATCGCAATCATCGATTTGATGTTATAGTTTCAAATCCAATCATTGATTTGCTGCTACAGTTTCAAAGCCAGTCATCGGATCAGATCATTATGGGAAAAAATAAAGCATTTACACAGTTCCATAGCACAGGGTCCACGGAAGACATGCTCTGTCCTACTTTATTAATTTTGACGTATGTCATTTAAAATCTAAAAATAATAACAAGCAGACACACAAAAAAACATCAACAAATAACTAAGAAACAAATCTTTTTAAAATCCTTTATAGTAACTCGTGATGTATGCTTGCTTACTTGCTTGAGTGCCGAAAAAACTTTGGATCGATTTTTAACCCAACTTCCTCGTAATCTAGCGAGCTGAAATTTTGCAGGCACTTTTGTACCTATGATAAAAACGATGTAACAAAATTTCAGATCAATCGCATGTAATGTAATTAAATTATTGCATTTTTAGATTATTTTATTTATCTCTATGTATCATGTTATTTTTTTGAGATAGAGTGTCGCGGCGCGTATATATTAACACCTTTCTGTCGCGCAATAAGGTGCGTATTTAATTGACAACACTTTTTTAAAACATATTCCTGATCGGAGCGCATTATATTAAACATGTTTTACGACACACAACTACCATTTTGTATTTTTGTATTGTCTTGCGCTTCGTATTATATTAAACATTCTTTTAGTTATGTCTCGTTTATAAAGGATTTATCGTCAAAAACTTGTTTTTTTTACGTTTTTTTAAAATTATTTTATGCAATGTATTATTAATCACACAAGTCTGTATTCTATGTTTAGCCTTGTTCACCGCACAGTTATTACGTAATGGGCCAACGTTAAACGATATCGTGATGAGGGTGTCGACGCCCACTCCATCAAGCAAGAACTAATCACCTCAGCGGGTAGTCTATCCTCATTGTCCGATAGAGTCTAGACTTAGCTTTACTGAGTGGTGTGTGTGTGTGTGTGTTGTGTGTGTGTGTGTGTGTGTGTGTGTGTGTGTGTGTGTGTGTGTGTGTGTGTGTGTGTGTGTGTGTGTGGCGGTCTGATGTGGCATGTGAGGGGGGGATGACAATACAAAGAAAGCAGAAGGTCTTCAGAAAATATTTTTTAAAGTTAACAAGATTATGTCCATTTCCGTCCAGAAATCCCCCCTCTCTCTCTCTCTCTCTCTCTCTCTCTCTCTCTCTCTCTCTCTCTCTCTCTCTCTCTCTCTCTCTCTCTCTCTCTCTCTCTCTCTCTCTCTCTCTCCCGTGTGTTTAACTTCTAATTCCCAGTCATCCCAATCTGTTTCTGACATCCACGTCATCTCTGATTTCCCTGATATTCCCTTCATGCACAGAGATTCCAATCATCTTGATATTCCCATCATCCCTAATATTCCCATCATCCCTAATATTCCCATCATCCCTAATATTCCCATCCCCCCTAATATTACCATCATCCCTAATATTCCCATCATCCCTAATATTCCCATCACCCCTAATATTACCATCATCCCTAATATTCCCATCATCCCTAATATTCCCATCATCCCTAATATTCCCATCATCCCTAATATTCCCATTATCCCTAATATTACCATTATCCCTATTCCAATCTTTGTTGATATTCCCAACATCCTAGAGATCTCCGTCTTCCATGATATCCTTCTTTTCAGTGACATCCCGATGTCTCATTACTCCTGACATCCCTGAGATCCATGCAATATTCTATAGGAATATGGCACCCATTTAGTGACATTTCCAGAATCCCTGGCATACATTTGATTCCCTGATATCCGTATATTCCTTGACATCTCTTCATCCCTGACATTCCCGTCATCTCTGACTATCCCTGGGATCCCCGTCCCTCGTAATCAGATATGTAAACATTCTCAGTCTACACGACTCAACATTTCATTAAATAAAATAATGAATTCACTCAGTTGTGTTGGCTGGGGTCAAAGATCCATCGTAATAAGAAATTTTTTAAAATGTAACGGAGTATTTTCAGACATTTTTAGCCTGTTCTTGACAAGAGAAATGTAAAGAAGTTTGTGTGTGTGGGGGGGGGGTAAGATTAATTATTGTCCAGTACCGGGTGGTCCTAACCAATCTTCAGATATCTTACCGATAACTTGCAGCAGTTTAGAATTACCGCGCAGCAAATTTTGTAAAACATTTCCCAAAAATGGATGATGTGCAACTTTACACACGAGGTTTTTTTTATATTTTTTAAAATTTTTATTATTAGTATTATTATTTTTTTTTATGTTAGGGTCTTAACGTTAGCAGGTGAACTGGAATTTTAATTAAGCAAGCTGGACTTTAGAAAAAAATATTTCTCAGCTTAAATTATAGTTACACACAATGTGGAAGTGTATAGAAGCATCATATTGAAACACACCTCATGTGATAAGGAGCTCTTCCCTACATGGCGCATGATGTGCAGATACTTTGATCTTTTATCGTACGCCGTCCACAAATAGAAACACAAGCTCATTGTATCGATCGGTACACGAATTCCCGCGGCTCAATTAACATTCCGATATAATGACATGAATACACCAGAGGGGCGTAGACCGAGTTCGTGCCGCCCGGGGCGAATCAAGTTATCCCGCCCCGACCTCCTTTTTTTAAAAATTTCATTTTTATTTCCTTGTCCTAAAACAAACAACAAAATCAGCACGGTAGACAACCAAATGTGTCACCGCATTCCTCGATATGACAATTATAGCCACCCGGGGCGTTCTCACCCCCTTTCTCAACAACCCTGTCTGCCACGTCATCGGTACAGCTTTAGTATTAACTGTGTCTGTCACAATGGTCCAAAATCATAAACAAACTACTGATTAAGCAACACTGTAAATGTTTCGTAAAAAAATTCAAGTGGAGATAATTGTGATGCACCACATTTAAACAAATTGAAGTCTTCACATCAACGTCTCTGGTTCTGAAACTCATACATTCATAATATTGGGGCCGTCCATAAAGTACGTCACGCTATTTTTGACCATTTTTAACTCCCCCCTCCCCCTGTCACAAACTCTCACAAAGTACGTCACACTTTGGAACAAAAATTTCTTTTTTATTAACAAAGTAATTAAAATTTAATATAAAACACCGTGACGTCACACATGGCCGGACACCCCCCCACCCCCTGTCACAATCTGTCACTTTCTTACACCCTCTCCCCCCCCTCTCTGGAGTGTGGCGTACTTTATGGACTGCCCCATTCAGAATATCTGAATTAAAATGTTTTGTGAATGTACTTGTTTGGCTTGTCTGTTTGTGTCATGTGTACAGGGTTAACGTCTAATCTGGCATGTTTCGGTTTAACCACAGCCCATTACACAATTGTGGATAACCTTATTGTTGCCTTCGCATGCTATACAATTTTGTTTTAAATATAATAGATCCAAAATAAAGTGCTATTCGAATGGATCAGTTATTTTACGATCTGTAGTAAATGTACGGCTACAACGTATGCAGATGAGCTTCTCGCTATGGAGACATACGTCACCTGGGCAGTCAACGTCACTGAAAGTCTAGGGAAGCTGCTGACAGTGGGTCACTCGACAGCGTCGTCCTATTTGGTGACACCTAGTCCCAACGTCGTCGCCCGATCGTGACGCCACTGCCGGTTCAAGTGTGGTAAAGACGTTAGACATTCCAGGGGATATAAAATTAGTATTGGACCTGGACTTCAATGATGAATCGATATGTTCAGGGCCCACACTACTAAAGGTTCGCTTACTTTATGAAGTCCGTCGACGATTATTAATCGGCCCGCGAAATAAATTTTCCGCCTATCCAATTACTTTGTTCTTTGCAGCTGTTGTTTGTTTAATTTTTATTTTATATAATTTGGCATGTGACAATGACTAGATATTTAGTTGTACAAGTCTGATCTAGTCACTTCTAATAGTCAAATCGGTTATATAATCTAATACTTTTGGAATCGTCCAATTCATGTGCTTCACTTGACCAAGTACCTTTAAAAAATAGGGATTGGACAACAACAAAAAACAAACAACTATTTATATCATGCGCAGATATAGATGTTGGGAGAAGGTTGCATTTAGAAACTGAATCTCTCCCCGTGAGAGAAAGTTTTTACTCTCCGCCCGGCCAAACAGTCACACTGTGGTAAGTAAATCGGAGTCTGTCTATCACAGTCCAGACAACACAGCTACCAACTGACTTATTTCACTGACACTCCTCACAGCTGCGGCGATTAGGAGAGACGAGTTTATGAATGAACAAGCCGTGAGATCGGAATGTGAGAAATTTCAGCCATGTCACACGCACACACGCGTACACACCCACACATACACCTCGCCCCGCGCGGACCCCCTGAATATAGATCACGTCCATTTTGATAGTACATCTACACCAGCGGTCCTCAAAAACATTTTGAAAGAAAGAAAAATTAAACCCTCAAAATTAACCCTACCTATATCTTGAACACAAATATTCGCTTGTTCTGCGAAGATATGGGCTATATCCAAAAAAAACGATTTGATTGAATTGTGTAGTCACCTGTCAGAGCCCTAAAGCCACGTGCTATCCACTGGCCCCAACAGGGTGACCGCAGACCGCAGTCCTACAGTAGGTCTTTTACTTTCCCTTTTTCTCTCCCCCGACTTTCATAATAAATAAAACACGCAACGTTTCTGGTGGAGCCGGTCTCTGTTTATTGTTGTCGGAGCCAGGAACGGTAACTTGATGTTTCTTTCAGCTCAGTGACTCACCCAACAGGAAGTACGGAATTCAACTCATTGAGGGGGAGTGGGATTCGTAGCCTTGGAGGTTTCACCTCTACATGGAGCCGAGGAGTCAACTACTTTATGAGAAGTTGTTCAGATCAGTCTATACTTTATCTTAGACAAATCTTTTAATCGGGGCAGCGGAAGTTAACGATTAATTAATTGATTAATCGTTAAGAATTTTAATCGATTAAAATTCGATTAAAATTTAAGAAAATATATCTATTTTTTCTTCTCCTCCAATTTATTAATTGTTATATTTTTTGTTACTTACATACTTTTCCCTCGTATTATTTATTCAGAGGTGCATACGTCAACAAAAAGGATTTCTTCCTTATTTCTTTCATAGCAGAATAAATTTGCTGTGATACGTCACAAAATTTGGGAGCCATGGAATTGCTTCGACTTAACCGATTTCACTTAACAACGAATCGCGACTTAACGGGATCTATTTATGCGTTATAACGATATAATTAATCGAAAAAATATATTAATCGATTTAATTTTTTCCGAATAATCGAATAACTTTTTTTTAAAATCAGTACCAGCCCCACTTTTAATGTTTTACATTGAACCAATGTACCCCTTGAGTATAAGGAAGACACATTTACTTGACATGGAGTGATGAAATAAAAGCTACTTTAAATGGACTCACATGCCTTTAAAATTCAAATGCAGGGACTGAACTTAGTTCTCGATAAATTGTTAAAATGATTATTTCAACAGTGGCACATAAAAATTCTTCTAGCCACCCTTCCACAGGCGGTGACTGACGAGTATTTGATAGACGTTGCTGAAATCTTTATCCACTTTGAAAATACATCTCAGTAACTCAAACCTAAGAAACTCCGAATATTTCTAACATATTTAACTCGAAGGATTGATTATTAAATTTGTTTAGAAATCAGTTGAGAGATATTTTATACTGTTACTATGTGAAATTTGACATTCTGACATACTCATACTAGTTAATTGATTTTATTTTTTCAAAGAGTTTGTTAGCCTCGCTCAACAGAAGATATTTTGACGAGCATCTCACATGCAGATGCGATTCTATTTTGCATTTCATTACATTTTTTGGGTATATAGTATCGCTTTACCGTAAACTAAATTATAACGTTTTAACATTCGGCTTGTTAGAAGAACGAAACACCTAAAGAAAGAAAACCGTTTGACAAAGAAAAAAAATTTCAAAAGTAACTAAGGAGTCTAATATATCAACATATACACGTGTTCAATATTCAGCTAGTGAAAGAAATAATTATATATAATTATGGCTATAGTAAGGACCCATTCAGTGGAAAACGATTTCTTATGTATCTTGTCTCCTGTTTTAATTAACCGGTCACAGTCGACCGCTTCATTTCATTGCCAGACTTTTCTACACTCGAAGATCCTGTAGTCTAGAAACAAACAAAATAGAAACGGGAATTAAACATTTCTATTTACATTATAGAGTATAGAGCATTCCCGAATTTATAGAATAAGGTAGATCACGCGGAAGTATTCACAATTAGATTGCTGTTAGCAGGACAACAAATGAGAGAATAAAATACAGCTGCAAGTTGAACCTAAATTGAAGCCGACAATGCCTACACGCGTTTCTACATGGTTTAACTATAGGAATTTTCCGATGACGAGGATCAGACAATTATTTGAATATTTGACTTTCCTTTGAGACTGACCACAATATGTGTTTTGGTTATCTGAATACGCTAAGTAAGACGATATTGGATGAACATATTTAACATACGTTATGTCCAAAGAACTCGTGTGAAAAATTGTGCAGCGTTAATTTTTTTTCTGTGCAAAATTATAATTCCTCAAAGACACATATAATTATCCTTATCAAATTTTCCTGCGCGATGCCTGGGTAGATAGCTGAGCGATGCCTCTAAACACCGCTGCACAGTGTCGGGTAGATAGCTGCGCGGTTCCGCAGCCGGCAGCTTAGAGGGTTATGTCTTGGATTTTTCACAATTGATTGAGTGCGTGTGTGTGGGGGGGGGGAGGGGGTGGAGATCAAATTTCACTTGTTACATTGAAAGTGTCTGTGCTACTGGCAGTGGAGATTGAAGTCTTTTAATTAACCTTTTCCTCGTCTTGAGAGTATACTTGAGACCAGAAGTTCGGCCTCTAGTGCAGCTAAAAACAAGATGAAATCCAATTACTCGTCTGTCCCTCAATAAACATAACCAAATATCGTTAACTCGTTTGAAGTTAAGAGCCGGATCTTAAGACAGGCGATCAGATGGACTATACTCCACGATCAAAGCTTTCTATGTATAGGTGCGGAGGGATCAACATTAGAAAGATGAGAACATCAAACATATTTTGAAATTTAAAAAAAAATCAAAAGAAAATGCATTAGCCATTTGTTGATCATGTGATCCGAAAAGTTTTATTACAGGTCACGACATTGTGAGATGATTGTTGATATGCTTTTAAATAAAGAAGCCAACCTTTCCTTATCTAAAAACAAACGTGTTCTGGAAGATATTTGAGTCCTTCTAGTCTCGTCCTCTTTCATGTGTGATTTCAGTCCCACAGATCGGGGAGTCTTTAAAATTTAAATTTGAAAAGGTCATGTCAGTCCAACAAATCACGTGATCTTTAGAATAAAATTTTAGCTCTAAAGATCACATCTCTAAACACAATGTTGTTCCAGTTCCATACACAGATCACGCCTCTATTAAAGACCACGCTACTTTGTCCACGATGGAGGTAGACCACTTCGCATCGCCAATCACGTGACGACGACACCACGGGGATACAAATGGATGTTCACATCCACCCCACCTTATTTGTTCTGAGTCCTGGTGTTTCCCTTGTCCTCTTCCAGGACCCACGGATTTTCCCAACCATCCCAGTTTTCCCTTCACACTGGGAGGTTCTTAAATTCACACCAGTCTGTAATACTGCGCTGATTTATGTCAATGCCCTTCTTCACTCACAGCGGGTGGGGGGTGTGAACAGTGGCGTCACTAGGGGGGTGCGGTGGGGGCGGGCCGCCCCGGGTGACACCCATCAGGGGGTGACACCCAAGTCTAAAATTTACTGTGTATGGTTTTATGTAAGAAAAAAAGAAGACACATTTTTTGATCTAGAAAGAAATTGAGAAATACAATGAAATACATTTAAACCGAAAACTTATTAATAAAATAAAATGTCAGTTAACAGGCAATAATAAAACGTCTCCACAAACTACCATAAAACTAATTGGGACAAAAAAAGAAAGAAAAAGCCACACAATTTAAAAAAGGCTGGACATAAAAGAAGCGGTGTCTTTTGTTTTAGAAGAATATCCAACATACTTGGCTTTGACATACCGACACACGGAGTCAGCCTGTGAGACCAATCCCAACTCACTACTTCCTCCACGACAGTTGAGGGGGGGGGGAGATAAGATTTTTCTTTAAAAAATAAATAGATAGGTTTTCTTTGTTTTTTTAATTTATTATAAGAAAATGAGGTATTTAACGTGTTTGAGTTATTTTTTTTTAAATTTATAATTATTAAACATGCATATCTATGTTAATGTAATGTACTCTAAGAGACATGATTTTTGTATTTTTCTTGAGTATAGGTACTTTTTAAAATAACCTTTCTTCTTCTTCGTTCTCACTTTGAGTATTACGTGCCGACGAGTTTTGCGCCAATTGGCCCGTGGTCTCCGACTTCAGCCTGCTGTTTTTTCTGGATGTGCTTCCATAGCCTTTGGTCAGCCAAGACCATCTGCAAGGCAGCAGTTGATTTTGGCAAGTGATGCAGCGTTCGCATGCCACGGCTATAAGGGTTCCACGCATTACCCAGTCGCCTTTTATTTTCCCTAACTATGCGTTAGGTACCCACTCGAAGCTGGGTGGACTCGGGGACGCCCTAGGCCCCGGGAACAAATCCATGGCTTCCATGGATTCGAACCCATGACCATCGGTACGCCAGTCAAGCGTGCTGCCACTCGACCACCGTATCCCCCAAAATACCTTTAACACTAAATTAATTTCAAATAAAAAACATTTCAGTCTTTTCGATTTCGTATGACAGGATTTTCACTGATAGATGGCATGATGCGTACGTTCGGCAGCCGAAGTAAAATTGATTTTGAACGACGCGATCAGAACCGCACCTGCAGCGACGAATTTTTAACGTTGAAAACCGTCTGGTCAGCATATTACTGAATATATAATCTATTAAATTCAAGTATTGTGTCTACAGTTCATGATTCCACATTCTTGGAGCAGCAATGGTAATCCAGTTGAATCATTTATTTAATTTAGTTAAAACAGGGAAAGATAGTGAGAATTTTCTCGAATTATTTTTGAGTCAAAATGCCACATTATAGTATATCTTTTCCTGGTTAAATAATTCTTAAATAATGATTGACTAATTTTGAAATAAAGTTACAAAAGTAAGCCAAATGACACTTAAATTTTGGACCCTTTCAAATGTTAGACGAATTTTAGAAAATTTAATGTTCTTTTAAAGTATGACACAATTTTGTAGGTAGTACTAGTAGTAGAATATAACAAGGTCCTAACTCAATATAGGTCTATCAAACATCAAATAGAACATTATTCTAGGGGAGCGAATGTTGGGAACATTGTCCTTCTTTAAATAATAAATTTTGGCACATGTATGTCATTAAAGAGCGCACGATGAAAGTGAATGAAATTTTAAAAAAAAACACAAACGAATCGTGTAATGAAAACAATAGATTTGAGCTTTATTATTAAACAAATACAAAGCTCAACGTTACACCTTTCACAATTTGTGCTATGGTAGATTGAAACATGGACAATATCCCAGCGCTTTTAAATCAGAACAACTTGGAATTTCAGTAGAGAACAGACCCAGGTTGAAGAAAAGGGTGACAGGTGAGAAAACAAGAGATGCTGGACTAACTCTGCAAGAAGAAAACAAAAGGTCGATGTTTGAGTGTATTGATCGTTTCCATTCTGAACTCCAGATCAGATCAAGTGCAATCAAGGAAGTAGCAACCATGTTTGAGGCTGTTCAAGCCAAAAGCTTGATATCTGCCACTGAAGAAGAATTACTAAAGTCCATTCCAAGGTTGTCCACTTTCTATGATGAGTTGTCAGAGGAAGAGCTTTTATTAGAAATACCAAGGCTGAGAAGGCACCTGAAGGCAGCAGAGATCGATCTCAAAGAGGCTGAAGACTGGTCCGTACTTGACGTTTTGAAATTTGTAGCTGAATGGGACTTCATAGAATCTCCCCCCCTATCTCACATTGAGTTTACGATTATTTGTTACAATCTGTGTGTCTGTGGCTTCATGTGAAAGGAGTTTTTCAAAGCTAAAGCTTATAAGAATTATTTGCGATCTACAATGGGGCAGTCAAGGCTTTCTGATCTTGCCATGTTATCCATTGAGAGTGATTCGGCACAAGAAAATAGATTTCGATGACGCAATTAACAAGTTTTCAGTTTTAAAGGCCAGAAAAGCTAAATTCTGATTTTTAAAATATTTAATGACAGTTTTTGAATTTTACATATTCTGATATTGCTGTTTTGAAACCCAAAACAGAACGGTTACAACCTTACCTCATTTGAAGTTGTACTGTAATGGTTGGTAATATAATCTAATTTTGGTAATGTAATGTAATTGTTGTAAATTTTAATGGAACGCAATGTAGATGCAAGTTTGTGAAATTTGAAAATATTACAGTTATTTAACCGTATTACTTAAAATTAATAATTTTATGTTACAATAAAAAATTTAAATTAACATTTTTTCTATTTAGTTCTTCGTTTTTAAATGTTTACAATATTTTACCTATCGACTTTAAATTCAACTTTTCTCCTAATGTCCTTTGTAACAAACATTTTATCTATATTTTCAAACGTTACTAAAGAATCTGTGTGTTCCCGGTATTTGGCAGACTCGAGGAGATTTATGGGGCAAGTCGTGGGGGGGGGGTGACACCAAGAGCTACCGCCCCGGGTGACACCAACCCTAGTGACGCCTCTGGGTGTGAATTGAACTTAATTGTAAGTTTCATTCTACATGTCTATATTTTCATGACGTCATCTACTCCAGAACATCATCATATCATTTCGAACACCTACTTTAATTCAACTCGTTTATATCTTCTTATCACCATTTACGGCCCCAATCTTCTAAGCCTAAGACTTGGGGCACTTTCTCCATTTACTTTTCATCACGTACACATCTAACCACCCCCCCTTTCCATATGCACCTTCTAATCTTTCACTTTTGTATTCCCCGCACCTCTGCCTCTATATTTTCTTCAAGTCGAAACGTTTTACTTTCACTTCCAACTGTTCACATTTCCGTGATCTGTCTACGATCCTCCACTTAAATTGAAGTTAGTTTCAAGTAGAGCGCCTCCAGACGCCAACGTACAGTGGTGCTAAAAATCAGGCTTACATATTGACATTGTGATAAGTGAACAGGGGTAAGATATTAATTTAACGGGGTTTGGAGGGGTGCCAATTTAAAAATTTGTCCCCTGGTGCAAAATATAGATGCGCCTCTGATTTCAAGTGAATAATCATTTCAAACTCCACTCGCTTTCTAGCTCTCCAGGAGAGTGTCTAACTGGATACTATTATAATCAACTTTCTGTTCATCACTTAATTTGACTTCCCACAGGGTCTCTCGTGAGAATAAAGGATCGAATTCTAATTAGAGATTATAATATATTCGCTCATAAATCACTCGCACCATAAGCGTAATAGTGAACAACGAAAAGTTAAGCGAAGAACGGATGAACTACACTGTCTTAATAGGGGACCTTGTCTCGTGTTGGCCCACACGCTGTTACGTCGTGAATTTTAACACCGAGTCGACAATCCCCCACGTAAATCAACTCAGCATGGGAATTCCTGAGCATTGGAGAAGGGAGCGAAACGGGTTGACTGAGTTGAAATCGGAGTCGTTAAACGTCGCCTGGATTACTATGGAAAAGTTAAAGTAAAGACCTATTTGTCATAATCAAAGTGAACAATACAAAACTTCGGTTTTATTCGGTGTCCCGTCTTGTAGGTACAGGTAAAGATAAATCGGCCACTGTTAATTGGCATGGAAAATTCGGCACAGAAAAAATATGAAACCGACCGTTGGGCCCGCGATAAGAAGGTCATTGACACTTAGACTAGTGAAGATACCGTTAATATACAGGGGGCCCAAAAGTTGGGAATGGGAATTTTTTGTAACTAGAAAATTTAAATGCAGGACCTAAAAAACTGTAGGGATAATTCAATTATGCAAAAGTTGACCCCCCTAAATCAGGGGTCTCAAACATTCGGCCCGCGGGTCGCATGCAGCCCACTGAGTGGAATTTTTTGGCTTGCCAGTAAGATTTTTAAAAATGTACTATTAGTGATAGTGATATTCATACAGCTAATACTAATACACATCCGATTTTACTGTTAATTGTATATGTGCAGCATTCTAATTAAAATAAAATATGATTTAAGCAAGTTAGTAAAGATGTAGGCAATAAGCCAATATGTCAATATTGGCTGTAATAAAATTACATAAATTAGTTTAATTTGCTTTTTAGGGCATGCGGCCCTTGTCACATCTCTTAAGGGATAAAATGGCACATTTTACTTCAACCAAATTTGATACCCCTGATCTAAATGGTCCGCTAGCCCCTCGCATCTAATTATTGTAATATCCCTTTTCATTTCATATCGGAAACTTATTAATAGAAGTCCTTGATATTCAGTGGAACCAGATTCATTAAGATATTAATCAAACATCCGGGTATTCTATGAGGACTTGTCCCAACAGATCAACGCCGACAGTGACAGTGTTACGTGTGTGTTAATTTGTGTCAGCTTAATATATAAATTATACATTTATGCTGAAAAAAAAGTCTAATAATGTCATCATTACGTAATAAGATATGACGTTTACCAGTATGAGAATTGACAAAACTTATACAATTTATCCAAAGATCCACCCCAGCATCTATTACTAGTGTCATTAATGGTCAGAGCTCCTGCAAAGAAAACTCCCACATGGCGGGCCGACCTTGAATCTTCTCAAAACAAGGTGTGGGATGAGTTTCAATGTCAAGGCCAGACCAGGAGGAAAAACACTGACTTAATTACATCTTTACACCTAGAGTGGGCCTATCGTCTGGTGCTCTCCGAGTCGCACCCTCTCAATGTGGTCAATCGTGTTTGCATAATGTTAGAGGATGAGACGAGATGTCTGCCTGGGACCGCCACAAAGGAGCCTTGTGTGAGGATTGTTCTGCGTCTCCAACCCTCCCCTTGTAAATCTATTTTAATTCCTGGTTTGTCGTTGAGATCAGGGAGTGAGCCCTCTGCTCGTTACAACCTCTCCCGCCCCTCTTACAGTTGGTCCTATCATCCTTTCCCTTCACCACTGTCCCTCCATCTCCGCCCACTCTCCCCTAGCTGTTTCACTCCCATCTCGCTAGTATAGGTCTTAATTTTCTCCAATATTTCTCTCTGCATTCTCCCAGCCTCGCCATTCTCTCCCTCTGTCTCTTTTTCTCTGCCATATCTCTCTGAATTTTCTGCACGTCTCTCTCCTTTCTCCACAATCTCTCTCCACCCTCCCCATCTGTCTTTCATAATTCTCGCACATCTGTCTCTCCATTCTTTCATTTTTGTACCTCTCCATTCTCCCCATCTGTCGCTCTAAAAGTCTTTTGTCTACCATTACTCTTTCCATTTACTACTTGTCTCGCTATTCGCTCCTGTTGTTATCATTTAATTCTTTTACATCTGTTTCTCTCTTCTTTCTCTCCCATCTCTCTCTCTGTCTCTCTCTCTGTGTCTCTCACTTGTGTGCTACTTTTCATTCACTCTCATCTGTATTCTTAAATATTGTTTCCTTCCCGCTCTCCATTCTCTTTTATTTTTATCTCCATTTTCACTTACTTGCCCCACTCTCCTTGCGTCTCATCCGGGTCGACCCTCCCTCCCCCCCCCCGAAACCACATTACACCTACATGCATTGCTTTCACCTAATGTGTTATTCTTTTCAAGTGTTAACTTTCTTAAAAATGTCTAACTTAACATTCGTTGTTTTTTAAAAATTTATTTTAAATCGATTCCCTTCCTTATTAACATGTTTTCCATGTTGTTTTTTCCCCTTACATTAAGAAAGTACAGTTCCATTTCATCTGTCCGTGATCATTCGACAGTGGTCAGTGTTATGACGGGAAGATACATCACACATAACCAATGTTACTGCTAAGGTTCACTGGTCCATGTGCAAAGTTAAAAAAAAACAAAACTCGTCTGCAAAGTTGCACATCATCCATTTTTGTGTACTATTAAACAAAATTTGCTGCACGGTAATTCTAAACAGTTGCGTGGCGTCGCTCGAGTATCTGCGCGGCCGCGCAGCTTAAAGGGAACATTGCACATGACGGGATGGTTCAGAGGTACTCCTAAATCTATGGTTGAACCGTCTAAACGGCCCCGGACAAAACGGCCCCGACATAACGGCCCCAGACAAATTGTTTACATTTTATAACAAAAAAGTTACATTTTTTGGCATTTTATTCTTTTGTCAACCTTTTTACCCTTAAAAAAGTAGAAAAATTGAAAAATTATTTCTTGTGATGTTATTATATTATTTCTTGTCAACAAACAACCGTGACTTGGTACTATATCGAATAAAGGCTATTAAATTCATTCTTGTGATGTCATTATTACTGGGGGTTTTTTGTGAACTAAACATGAAACTGAATCGGTGAGTAAAAATAATAATATAATATTTGATTGAATTTTTTTACCATTACTCCATCTATTAGTCAAGGGCCGTTTTTGTCGGAGCCCATTTGTCGGGGCCGTTTTATCCGGGCCGTTTTGTCGGTGAACCAAAACTATGTATCCCAGAACAAAGACAATCCAACAAGAACTCTCAGCCTTCTGTCCCCATACGACACAGAACTCAAAGAGACACAGAACTCAAAGAGACACAGAACTCAAAGAGACACAGAACTCAAAGAGACACAGAACTCAAAGAGACACAGAACTCAAAGAGACACAGAACTCAAAGAGACACAGAACTCAAAGAGACACAGAACTCAAAGAGACACAGAACTCAAAGAGACACAGAACTCAAAGAGACACAGAACTCAAAGAGACACAGAACTCAAAGAGACACAGAACTCAAAGAGACACAGAACTCAAAGAGACACAGAACTCAAAGAGACACAGAACTCAAAGAGACACAGAACTCAAAGAGACACAGAACTCAAAGAGACACAGAACTCAAAGAGACACGTCTCTAGTTTGGCGGGTATTGTGAAATCGATAAACTAAACAAAAAACTTTTTTTTTAAATATCAGCTAACTCTGTTGAGTATTTTTTGTTAAGAATTAACAATAGTCATAAAAATATCGCACAATACAACAATACAGGACTAAAAAAAAAGTGTTTATTCTTAGTGTAAATTAAATTGTAGCATTTAACTACATAAAACAGACGAATAATCAATTGATGTAACGCTACCTGTCTCTATCAGTTGTGTCATTGTCTCGGCTATATCTATGTTTTTTAATGGTGTTTGATAAAGACACCCCCGGAACGTGTTAATATCTCACCTAGGACTATAGTTTTGTTAACGCTTCGCTTCGCCTGAGTCTAATATTTTTAATGTTTTGCCAAGGTCATTGTTTTGTCAATGCTTTGTCTGGGTCTATAGTTGAGTTGATATTTTGCCAAGTTCTATAATTATCTCAATGTCTCAAAGAATTCTAGAAGACCCATACGGGAGAGGTCCAATGGATCGTCACATATTTCCGGCACATGTCCCTGTCCTGAAATTCCACAAACCAGCCCCATGGAGTTGCCTCCCATCACATGAATGTGTCCTTCGCCGTTTGGAGAGGGCCTCGAGCCTTGACCTCGTCTGGAGTATGTCTTCATCTTAGCCTCGGCCAGGGCCAGGAGTAGCACACAATTTGTCAATGTTGCGAAATGTAAAAAAAATAATCTGAGATTGTATTATAGGAATAGCCGGAATAGCACCCAAAATAGATGATAGCAGGCCTTTTGGGGGCGAGGTCTTATGTTTGAATGAGATTCATGTTTGGGACGAATCCTAAGTGCAGAGGTGGAAATGGGTTTTACACGACCTTGGCTAATTTATTTTTGGCGCCCTTGACAAATTTCAGTTTTAAGATTTTTTGGTTTAAATTATTCTTAGATATGACAATATTAGAGGTGGAAATGGGTTTTACACGACCTTGGCTAATTTATTTTTGGCGCCCTTGACAAATTTCAGCTTTAAGATTTTTTTGTTTAAATTATTCTTAGATATGACAATATTAGAGGTGGAAATGGGTTTTACACGACCTTGGCTAATTTATTTTTGGCGCCCTTGACAAATTTCAGCTTTAAGATTTTTTTGTTTAAATTATTCTTAGATATGACAATATTAGAGGTGGAAATGGGTTTTACACGACCTTGGCTAATTTATTTTTGGCGCCCTTGATAAATTTCAGCTTTAAGATTTTTTTGTTTAAATTATTCTTAGATATGACAATATTAGAGGTGGAAATGGGTTTTACACGACCTTGGCTAATTTATTTTTGGCGCCCTTGACAAATTTCAGCTTTAAGATTTTTTAGTTTAAATAATTCTTAGATATGACAATATTAGAGGTGGAAATGGGTTTTACACGACCTTGGCTAATTTATTTTTGGCGCCCTTGACAAATTTCAGTTTTAAGATTTTTTTGTTTAAATTATTCTTAGATATGACAATATTAGAGGTGGAAATGGGTTTTACACGACCTTGGCTAATTTATTTTTGGCGCCCTTGACAAATTTCAGCTTTAAGATTTTTTTGGTTTAAATTATTCTTAGATATGACAATATTTACATATTCTGATATTGATAGTCATAAGTGGCTAGATGCGTATCCATAATTCAAAAGGGTGGGGATAATACTAAATTATACTGAATAAATTTATTATTGAAGAATATTTCAGATTAATACAGACTTAGTTCATAAACAACGTGCTAAAGTCAATTCATTAAACTAATACATTGTATATAAAGATCATAGTTTCACAAAAATTCATGATCAAACTGAAGTAAAATTACACGCGAAACATTCATAGACTCATAGTCACACACTCAAAGCATAGAAGTTTAATTGATGAAAAGTACACTTTCGATGGAAACAAGAACTAGAGATGATGTGCGTTGTTAGCTTAGCGTTGATCTAAATATGTTTTTAAAATGTATAGTTTGCTGAAACTTTTTCGGGGGTGGCTAATGTAGTGAGCATTGCCAGGAACGTGTTCAGGGCTCTTTCGGTTTTGGGTGCGTTTCTTGAAATTCCCATGTAGTCTGAACCTGTAAAATATATACATGGAGCACGTCATCTGGTTTAGTGTTTTGCAATAGCGCAAACATTTGTTGTGTAAAGCATTTTTTTCCTCTATAGATTGCTCTTTATCTATATCAGGATGTTTTAATGGACCAGCTTTAAATTCTAAATCTTCAATTGAAAAAAATGAAATGCTTTTCGGGTCAAAAAATTGAAATCTTCTGCTATATTTTTCAGGGAAACAAATCTGCCTGGTAACTGCATTCTTATTGAATCAACGATTGAACAACACAAATTTTGACTGTATCTGAGTTCGGGCCTTCATCTTCAGCATGCTCTCCTGACATTTTTGTAGTTTTGATTTCTTTTTTCTTTTTTTTTCTTTTCTAAACTAGTTCAATTTTCATTATAAATGGTTTGTCAATTTTGGTTTAAAAAATTGTTTAGATTTCGTTTGTTCTTAAATCTTCAAAATCATTCACAAGTCCTTTTTTTAAATTAAAAATCCAAATCGATAAATATCCTGTATATTTAAAAAGATAAATAATTCATATTGATAAATTGATTTAAAAATAATTAATTTCAAATTCCAAGTAATTATACGCGCAATGAAATTTTAACTATTGATAATGATATTGAAATAATTTGCTCCATTTGCTCATTTACGACACTGACAGCAGCAATTTGCCTTTGGATATCGTCTTGTTCAGAATATTTCTTGAGGCTGATTTCAATGATTAAGGATATTTTTTCCCATCTACACCAGTTGACGACTAGAAAAATTTGTAGATTGCCTGTATAGTTCCGTAAACGTCACAACATCTGCATCAATGCTGTCCGCGTGCACACCTACCGACTATAACACGGAATACACCGACGAGCAAGTGGATTTTCTACTTAAAGCAGGGCCGTCTTAACGCATAGGCCCGCTGGGCATTTGCCCGGGGGCCCGTGAGCATAAGGGCCCCATGGTAATATGTTTATTTATATATATTATGTATATTATTTTTTTATTCCTGCAGCGCACTCTTTCTTTGCCCAGGGGCCCAACACTATTTCTTTGCCCAGGGGCCCAACACTATTTCTTGGCCAGGGGGCCCAAAATGGTGTACAGACGGCTCTGACTTAAAGTATGGGTTGAACTCCCTTTCAATTCCCGGATATAGCTGCCCCAATTATCGTAGCCTTGGCCACGTATATCTTCAAGTGATAACCAATTTGAATTAATGCTGCTTTAATCTCTAGGGCAATTCCTTCTCCTGTTTTTTGCTGTTGTAATTATTAAACTAATAAATATCTCTTTAATCATTTATTTATTATCTAACAATCTCAAATACTGACTAATTTTAGTTAATTGGTGTTTATGCGATACATCCGGAGTGCTATCAAATATTATACCGTTATATTTAGCGTCTTCAATTTCCATTATTATTTCCATCAGTACTTTCTCTGATATTAAATTAATACATTTATTATGAATTGTTGGCGACTAGTAGCTAGTGTGGTCTTTTTAAGAAGCTATTCAAGGGCAATTTTTAAACCAATATCCAAATGACTCACAATAAATTAAATATTAACTGATTCAAAAATATACCATAATCTTGTTTGTATCCCCGAAAAGCCAAATTGTTTTCAAGCACAAAACAATATCTATATATATATAAAATCAATGTATGTATGTATGTATGTATGTATGCATGTCTGTTATAGCTGACTAAACCATTCATCCGATCGCCATGAAACTTTTGGAGACTTTTGAGTACGCTCCCGGGATGGAAATAGGCTACTTTTTTCAAAATTTAACACTCATGGGGCGCCGGGGGCCCATAATGAGAATTTTTTCTTATATGAGCTATATAAAAATTAGTTTAAGGCTTAGCTGCTTGGAAAATGAATGGATCTTGACCAAACTTGGTACATAACAACTTGATAGCCTATATTAAAATACTATAGGGCACTAATTTCCTAATGTCCATTTATTCGGGGCTGGGGGCCCAAAATGTCTTTTTTTCATAAACGTTTAAGATTTTATTCCCAATTCAATTATTAAAGATCTTGAGAAATATAGATAAATATATCCACTATAAAATTGATTGAAATAAATAGGTGTTTTGAACTTGATATCTTGCACTAATTGGGCCCTGGGGCCCTTAATGTCGTTTTTTTGCTTATATGAGCTATATAAAATTAGTTTATGCGTTAGCTACTGAGTAAATGATTGGATCTTAACCAAACTTTGTATATAAAAACTTGGTAGCCCATATTAAAATAACAAATGGCACTGCACTTCTAATGTCCAATTGTTCAGGGCCGGGGGCCCCAAATGTCCTTTTTTTGTGTGTATACTCTAAGATATTATTTCCCACTCAGTTTTTAACGATCTTGAGAAATATATCCATGAGGAAACTGAACTTTAAATGAACAGGTTTTCAAAATGTACATCTTGAACGAATGGGCCCGGGGGCCCCTTAATGTATTTTTTCATTATATTAGCTATATAAAATTAGTTTAAGTGTTAGATAATGAGAAAATAACTGGATTTTGACCAAACTCGGTATATAAAAACTTTAAGAGCCTAAATTAAATTACTATAGGGCACTGAACTGCTAATTTCCATTTCCTCGGGACTGGGGGCCCTAAATGTGTTTTTTTACTAACTTTTAATATTGTATTTCCCATTCAATTTTAACGATATTGATAAATATAGATAAATATATTTATATATTTGTTATGAAATTGATTGAAATGAACAGATTTTTAACTTCATATGTTAAACTGATAGGCCCGGTGACCCTTAATGTAATTCCTTTTTTTATTTATCTATATGTATTCCTTTTTACTGAGATCGTTGCAACGCACGACGGGTCTGCTAGTATGTTAATAAAATAGAGCGCCATTTCAAAATTTCCCTTTTTATCGCTACTTGCGCAAAGTCGTTCGTTCTATACAGAAGATTATTGCGTTCTACGCAAATCTTATGTGTTGCCACGAATTCTCGTGGAATTGAACTTGTGGATTTAGATGTTTAGTGGCGGACTGACAAAATGGAATTTTATGTGCGCCCGATACAATTAAAAGGCAGGAAAAGGCAATAAACTGCATCTTTATTTTTTGCAATGACATGACAATTTCCTGTTTTCAATACCCTCATTTCTAAATTTCCATGAAAGCAGTTAAAGCAGTGGCCATTAGTGACAGGATATTCCCTTAACGCTACGTTTCCTGGACCATGCATGTAAAGCTATGAGTGATCTGGTAGTTTTATTATTTAAATCCTAAAGTTGTTGGATCATTTGCATTAACATTTTTAGACGTATCATTGCTCACACCCACCACAATTTTAGATTCTTTTAAGTAAATCTCACGCTTTTACTGATGTATCAGGGGCTTTTACTGATGTATCAGGGGCTTTTACTGATGTATCAGGGGATTTTACTGATGTATCAGGGGCTTTTACTGATGTATCAGGGGCTTTTACTGATGTATCAGGGGCTTTTACTGATGTATCAGGGGCTTTTACTGATGTATCAGGGGCTTTTTCTGATGTATCAGGGGCTTTTACTGATGTATCAGGGGCTTTTACTGATATCAGGGGCTTTTACTGATGTATCAGGGGCTTTACTGATGTCAGGGGCATTAACTGATGTACCAGGGGCTTTTACTGATGTACCAGGGGCTTTTACTGATGTACCAGGGGCTTTTACTGATGTATCAGGGGATTTTACTGATGTATCAGGGGCATTAACTGATGTACCAGGGGCTTTTACTGCTGTACAGGGGCTTTTACTGCTGTACCAGGGGCTTTTACTGATGTACAGGGGCTTTTACTGATGTATCAGGGGCTTTTACTGATGTATCAGGGGCTTTTACTGATGTATCAGGGGCATTAACTGATGAATCAGGGGCTTTTACTGATGTATCAGGGGCATTAACTTCAACATCCTGTTCATCCCTTAAACTTGAGGTGCACACGTTCATTGTCATTTTTTTGATTTTGAGTTGCTCGTTTTGAGCGAGTTTTGTAAATCACCATATTGTTCATTCTCACCATTTCCCTCAGAAAGTCGTTATTTGCGGTACTGATGTCCACTTTTTTTCTCTTCCGATCCACGCCTTATGTCTTATGTTATCTGACTTTTAAGAATTTATTCATTTATTTAAGTAGCTAAAATTGATCAAGTTTTAATAATTATTCAAATAATTCTTACATCGCTTGCGATAAACTAAAACACATGAAGACTGTACATCTTTTTTTTTGTTACCCTCCCGATTCAAGTATATTGCAGTGTTGCCACTTGGCCAATAACTAATATTTTGATGTTCATATTGAATTAAAATCGTTTAAATGAAATATATTTAAATTTAATTGTTAATTTTATTTCTATCCCATATAACAATTGAATATCTATATTAAATAAACATTTCGTTAGAGACTAGGGATGCCCTTCGCCTTCGGCGCCCTTGGCAACTGCCCTATTGCTAAGCCTTAGTTACGCCACTTCCTGTGTGGAATGAATATTTTTAGGGTGAAAATTTTGCTTGTTCTTGCCTAAATTATTTTTTTCGCTTTTCTACTCCATGAATGAACTTTCCCCACGTAGTAGTATAGTAGTAGTATAGTAGTAGTATAGTAGTAGTATAGTAGTAGTATAGTAGTAGTATACAATGACGGAACTTAATGCCGTTGGCGAACACGAAGTGAGGGCTAAGTGCATCAAGTAATTCCGAGAACAAGAAGAGGAAGTGCTCCAGTTTTGTTGTTGTTCTTTTTTTATCCAGAAATAGTGTCAAGTTTTAAGAGGTTCTGCACAAATTAACGGTCGCGTGTTGCGTGGGTTTTAGCTGGTTATGACAGCTTTATCAACTGATCAACACGTCTTATTAAAGCCAAGTTCGTCTATTGAGAGCAAGAATCCCCTGAGTTCCTTAGCCTTGAATGGTTTTGAGATATCGAGATTTTTCAATTTTGGGAGTAAATGTTTCTGTTCTTAAAACTATGTGGTTTTCATTAAAAATTCTAGAATATTTAGTGATGATTATGAGTTTACACCGTGTTGCTTTCATCAATTATGATTACAGCCGCCAAAAGAACATTATAACCCAATTTTGGAAATTTTGTCGTCTAGGTCAGTGCTTCTCAAGGTGGTGGTCCGCGAACCGGATCCGGTCCGTGGGCCATCCGATGCCGGTTCGCTGAAGTTACCAGAAAGGACATTCGTTACCACGTCAGTACAGGGAACATGGTTCACTGTTCCCTTGTGCAATAGAAAAAATTCCTGCCGGTCCGCTATACTAAAAGTTTGAGAAGCACTGATCTAGGCCATTCTTGCTCTCACTAAACAAGTTGCTCCCAGGTTCTAGAAATCCCGTTCGTCGCCATCAAACACACAAAGACTTAAAGCCACATCGTTGAAACTCATTGATATGCAATAGAAAAAATATTTGCCAACGTAATGCCGTATTTACCTTTCAGATAAAAAAAAATAGCTCGTAGACTTTTGATATTATTATTCCTACGACCTACAATAACATTTGAATAATCTTCGAAAGATTATCAAGGCTCCCGCGTCAATTTGAGCACCGACAAGCTTCACCACGCTGCAAACTAAGTTAATGAAAAAAAAATGATCTTGTTAACTTCATTTGATTTCATCTCATTTTTGTTCCTGCTCAAGCCCACGGAAGAGTGTCGTTTTGATCAAGTGCCGGACACACTGAGAGGAATTTGGAGTCGTGGCAGGGGGAAGAAACTTTAAGCAAGCTCAGTGTAGTGTGAATGCCGAGTTTGTGTGTGTGTGTGTGGGGGGGGGGTCTAGTGTAAAATGTGTGTGGTGTGTGGAAGGGAGGTGAGGGGAGGGCCAAGCGTAAACCAGGACGTGAATGAACCCTGTGGAAAACTACCGACGCCCGACATCGAGTTGAGAAACAACGGAATCAGCCGCTTGCCTCTTGGAGCAGTTCCTGGCCACTTTGGCGTAGGTGTCAAGAAGTTTAACAGGTCACAATCCAACGGCGTAGGAGCAGAGGCCAGTGTTTTAGAGTGGTTGCCATTGTTCTTTCACAGTGGGTGGTGAGGGGATGGGGGTTGGTTGGGTGTGGAAACAGCTAGATGGCACGCGTTGGTGTAAAGTGTAGCGACGTGCGCCTTTAAATTTAGCTGCATGGTGTTTCCTATTCTAGATTTTGGCGCTCATTATAATTAATAATTAAATAATAAAATCGTTCTTGAGTCGTTTGAGGTTCCCATTATTCATTCCACACTTGTATGCTTATTATTTGGGGGGAAAATTCCTTTTAAAAATCTTTGCTGGAATTTTCCACTCACCTTAAACGTGATCATGGTACATGCATTGTGTAATTTTTGTACAGTTGACTCCTAGCGGGAATAGCGAGTGTCGCCACGCTATTCTGTTTATGACCGTAAACAAAAAAATCTCAATAGAGTATCCATGATGTTTTAACTTGTGTTTGTAAACTACACAATTGTTATTATTATTTGTTAAATGGGGCTCACAGAATAGCCCAAACACGTGGATTAAATTAAACAAAGTTCAATAATTCTACTGTGTATGTTAGAAATCCTGAGCAATGCTTTTAGTATAAGACAGAGTTATTGAACTTAACTTGACAGCACATTCTCGAACTTTGACCTATTTCTTTTTAAGCTGTATGATAGTCCAACTATTGTTTGGCAAACGAAGGTTTTGCCCTAATCTTTGATATCACTTGGTTCTTCTGACTCACTCACTCACTCACTCACTCACTCACTCACTCACTCACTCACTCACTCACTCACTCACTCACTCACTCACTCACTCACTCACTCACTCACTCACTCACTCACTCACTCACTCACTCACTCACTCACTCACTCACTCACTCACTCACTCACTCACTCACTCACTCACTCACTCACTCACTCACTCACTCACTCACTCACTCACTCACTCACTCACTCACTCACTCACTCACTCACTCACTCACTCACTCACTCACTCACTCACTCACTCACTCACTCACTCACTCACTCACTCACTCACTCACTCACTCACTCACTCACTCACTCACTCACTCACTCACTCACTCACTCACTCACTCACTCACTCACTCACTCACTCCTCACCAACTCACTCACTCACTCACCCACCCACCCTCCCACCCACTCACTCACTCATTCACCCAATCACTCACCCACTCACTCAATCGCTCACTCACTCACTCACACACTCACCCATCCACCCTCCCACCCACTCACTCACTCACTCACTCATTCACTCACTCACTCCGTCACTCAATCACTCACTCACTCACTCACTCACTCGCTCAGTCACACACTTGTTCATACGTTCACTCACTTACTCACGTACACGCTTTCTAACTCACGCTCTCGCTAACTCGCTCGTTTCTTTCCCCATTCTCATTTCCTCACATACGAAACCATTCACAAACTGACACGCTCACGGCAACAGTTTATCTATTCCCTTATCATTTTAAAAACTGACACAACACTAAACTTAAAATGTCATAACATCCACCCCTTCCGACCCCCAATAACTGCAGACGTTTGTATCCTCCACACCCCCTCATCCCCACCCCACACACACACACACATTCACTCTCCTCACAACAGGCCTATTGTCTTTTATCGTCTTCTATTAGTCCTAAAAATGTGAGCTAAAAAATGTCTGAGTCTAAAAATAGACTTTTCCATTGTTATAAATGGGATACCTGCGAGCTCTAAGACTCCCGATACAAAGAGTGGGTGGGAATGCAAAGCTGAATTCTCAATGTAAGAGTCATTTTAACGGGTAAGCTATGCTCAATGCTCACTATGTGTTCCTTGGTTACTCTTATGGAGGAGCCGAGCATAGTAGCTTGAAATTGGAGACTGAAATATTAGCAGGAATTAATTCATTCATCGGTACATTGATAACTGCTTGTAGAGGAAAAAAATAGCAAAACCTTTGGGGGCCGTCCATAAAGTACGTCACACTCCAGAGGGGGGAGAGGGGGTGTAGGAAAGTGTGACAGTTTGTGACAGGGGGAGGGGGGAGTTTAAAATGGTCAAAAATAGCGTGACGTACTTTATGGACGGCCCCTTGATACTGTTTAAAAGACGTGGAAATTAAACTGTTGCCATGGAATGTCTGTAATCGATGCCAATGGCATAAACTCGAAAAATTGCAATGACACAACGGTATCGTTATACCATACACGTCTATTTTTTATCGTGGGGTTCTTTGGTACGCATCCATCATCTACCCACGATTCCTGACAACGGAAACGAGTTTTTCGCTCACGATATCTGTTTCTGTCAGTGAGGCGGTCCAAGCAGTTTTTGCACAATGGCTGGTTGTAGTAGATGCGAGAGATAGGCTAATGTCATCTACAAGCCATTGTACAATACATCTTCACAAAGTACATCTCGCATTCGCTATTTTAACACAAAAAATATTAACTTAACTGCTCGATCAAATGTTTTAACGATATAGTGTACATGTGTATACAGATAATCCAGATATAACATACCGGTAATATAATTAGGAAATGAATGTTTTAAATTGAATGCATTTATATATAAATATAATCAACATACATAATTCCCCTAATGGATGTAATGCTTCTTGGATGTAATGCTGTTAGGTTCAATAGTGCGCACCAAAAAATTACTGCACCAAATATGACTCTTTTCGAACGTTCCGCATAAAATGGTTCAATATGATAATAAATTAATTAAATAAAATAAATGAAAGTTCTGTATTACGTTATTTTTTAATCTGATGTGTATTTATTTTGAAAACTTCCGTCATTTTTACGGGTGATACGCCGCTAGTAATAATAATAATAATAATAATTTGATCATTTATAAAGCTCAGTACCCCAGCAAGAAACTGGGCTCACGGTATATTACATACAGAAATAGCAACACACCTAACTGTCAATTCTTTCAATGTAAAACAGCTATAACCTAAATACAACCTATAATAATTATGACATCACATTGGATATAAGCTGCGCGTTACTATTTTAATGTGAAGCTCTGTGAGCCCAGCTGCTTGCTGCTGTACTGCGCTACATAAATTGTCAAATTATTATTATTATTATTATTATTAACGAGCAACAAAGCCCGTCCAAGGACGTTGGGCAACTGTTCGGTTGCATGTTGTAACTCCCCTCCAACAGCCGTCTGCACCGGCATACATGTGCTTCACGTCAAAAATACTATTCATTATAGTTAATTAAATAACTCGTAAAAACAGAGCTTTTGACTATAAATCCCAACGCGCATAACTCAAAATAAAGTCTTGGAAGAAATACTGCACCAAAAATAACTCGTTTTGAACGTCCGCGTAAACGTGTTCAATATGATTGGCTGTAGGAGTCATATGTGTTTGAGGGACCAATCGCTATCGATGACCGCATGGAACATAGCCTATTATTATATAGGATTATTATATAGGGATGTCAATAGTTTGATCGCGTTGTAGATAATCCTGAAATAACCTAATGCCAATAAGTTGACTACTCGGGCGGGCATAATGGAATGGAAATATTTCAAACGAAGAACTTGACAGCCTCAGGATGTCTATGGTGTCCATTGTGTACATAGGCGTATGGCAGGTGGCGTTAGCCCGAGGGTGGGGGGGTGAGCAATGACTAGATGCTGAAATGTGATTGCGTTTAAGTTTTTTCTGTTCGGCCTGGGTTTTTATTGGAATACCATTCTCTTCCTGGCAGAAAGAAGACATTTTTTGTTTGTTTGTAAAAAAAATTCAGGACAGCGCCAAACTAAGATACAAGTTATAATATAGTGTGTTGTTTTTTTTTAATCGCCATTTAGTGTGTATAGGTGTTAAAGATGTTATAGTTTGTGTTTGCACAGAAATCAATAAGAATACGATTTTAATGAATTTAAAACTTAAAACATTAGGCAAGAATTATTTATAATACGCATCGTAGGATTTTAAGTGCAAGAACGTCTTTACAGAAGAAAAAAAAAGTGATGAAACTTAATCAACTATGTTTTCTCTACACTCAGCTCGACTCATTGAGTACTCATGTACATTTCGACACACACTTTACAGCATGCATTTGAAATGAAAAGAAGCAACTCAGCTTATTTGTGCGTGGTTTAAAGTTTGTCGCTGATCTATGGAAGATGCGGTTTACATTTAAAAGATTTTTTTCCACCGAATTAAAAAGGCAAAAAAAAAGGGGGGGGGGAGAGAGTGAGAGAGAGAGAGAGAGAGAGAGAGAGAGAGAGAGAGAGAGAGAGAGATGAGAGAGAGAGAGGGGGGGAGAGGAGAGAGAGAGAGAGAGAGAGAGAAGAGAGAGGAGAGAGAGAGAGAGAGGAGAGAGAGAGAGAGAGAGAGAGAGAGAAGAGCATTTTGAAAAACGGGTGGATACTTTTGAAAGGGGTAAGTACTGCTGTTTCGATTATGGATGCATAAATTCAAATTTCATATATATATATATATATATATATATATATATATAATATATATATATATATATATATATATATATACACACACACACATATTTTCTATTTATTTTATTTATTAAATTATTTATTTATTTTTTGCACTTAAACGTGGAGCTGCAAACAAGATCGGCGCCGATGAAAAGTGACACGGGGGCGGAGTCTGAATCCTGCCTGCTTCTGGCTATTTAAAAAAAAATAGGGACAAGAAACGAAGTAGTAAAAAGAATGGCTGGAACCCTTTGTCTTCGTGGATTAAATTTGATGCTATCGCTGTTTGTTAAGACTTAGATTAGGTTCTTATCTGAAGACGACGTTGACACCTATACGCCTTGCCATAATGTCAATAATGTTGGCGCCCTTGGGCCTTGGTACGCGCCTCCCTCCATTATCACTCCATATTTTCAGTCTCTGCCTCTTGCCGCCTTCACATGGTCCTGCCTGACCTAAATTTATGCAATAGTATCTTAAATATACAAACATTTTGAAAATACATTTTTAGAATTTCTTGGCAGGTATATTTAAATTGTTAGCAAACAACTTTTTCCACGACAAAGGTTCAAGCGGAGATGAACCGTTACGAGCGTTAAACGGAAAAATGTGACCTGAAAAATCTATTCGCCTGTTGGGATATTTTCCCGATTTACACAGGTCCCCGTAGCGCAGTGGATAGCGCGCTGGACTTCTAATCCAGAGGTCGCGGGTTCGAGTCCCGCCGGGGATGTGGAATATATTTTTTTTGCATGAGCACTTCATTTTATTTTACGGTTGCGATTCTAAAAATATTGTTTGCATGGTTAAGAATTCTAAACATTAAAGTATGTATAGAAAAATTATTTTAAAAAACTCTTACAAAATTTATGTGCTTGTTTTTAGACAAAAGTTAGTAATATGTTAATTACATTATAATATTTATACGGCAACTTCGCCATGCCAAAATAACCTTCGATATTTGTTTATTGAAGTGATAAATACTATATTATTTATCTTAAAACCTCTAGATCTACCAGATTTACCTCGTGGTAAGAACCGTTAAGAGTTAATCTTTGTAAAATGACATACCTTTTGTATGCACATAACTAGACTGAAGAAGCCAGGAAAACCAACACTTTATCAACAATTACAACATTTAAATCTCTAATAAAAATGCAGGACTAAACACAAACCATAGATAAGCGTAGGACGCAATAATCTTCTGTATAGAAGGAGCGTCTGTAAACAGATAAGATAAGATAGAGGGACGTTCTGTATGAGTGTGGTATGTGTCAGCATAAGGCCGCTACCATTTCCGAAACACTGGCTTACATATAAATTTCTTAAAATATTATCATAATTGTGACAAATCTATGGCAATATCACATCGCATATTTTTTCTTTTGAAATACCTTAAGAGTGTCTTTTGTTCTGAACTGTATGTTACTAGAAACAATAATAAATGTTGATATTCCCGGTTATGTTTACATTTTGAAGCCTGCTAATTTCTCCGGGCAAGAAATTGTAAAGTATAAACTTTGGTTCAACTTGAAAATAGCTAAAAGAGCGGAATAAAAAAAATATTTCTAAAGTTTTTTCTACAAGTTATGTTGTATAAATAATTTCACGACATGTCATTAAAAGGTTTAAACTACTGATACTCCCCAGTGGTTTTGTTTTGTTTTCTTGTTTTTTTTTGTTTTTTTTTAATTTAAATGTCGTCCCTATTTTATTGATGACACGACAATCCATAAATCTAAAATTTTAGTTATGTCTAATATATATATATATATATATTTATAGTAATTTTTTAAAAAAACGACTACAGTCTGCTTGCTAAATTTCAGCTCGATTTGATCACGGTTAAATAAACATGTTTAATATAATGTAATATAATATAATTCGACAGACTAGCATAAACATTTACAGATCGGGAGTATATTTTTTTTAAAAGTATGGTCAATATAATACGCACCGCACCGCGCGACAGGAAAATAATATAAAGGTTTTTCAATATAATACGCACTGCGACACTCAAGCACAAAACTTCACATGCTACCTAGAGATACATAGAAATAATCTAAAAAATTATAAATTTAATTACAGTACATGCGATCGATGTGAAATTTTGATATATCATGTTTATTGTCACCACAAGTCTGCCTGCAAAATTTCAGCTCGCTAGCATACATGGAAGTGGGTTAAAATCGATCCTCAGTTTTTTTCGACAATCAAGCAGACGCCACGAGTTAAGGATTTAAACATAGGAAGTGTGATTTGGATTGGCATGCGCGAAGGAAATGTTCTGAGAGGGAGAATAGAAAACTCGAGCTAATGGAAGAAGAATTGCAGTGATTTGTTTGTCCTTGATATAAGAGTGCAGTATAATTTGTAAAACTGAATTGTTGGATTTTATCTAAGCTCAAAATATTTGTTCTCAACACTGTATTATTTTATATTAGGGGCCCTCCATAAATGACGACGTCACGCATCTGAGGTGGGGGGGGTGGGTCACACATTTGTTACGATGTGTGAAGAAGAGGAGAGGGGGTGTTTAAGAAATGTGACGTCACAGCAAAAACGTGAAACTTTAGATAAAAGTTCCACTCAAATATTTGATTGATTATAATTTATTTATTGACGTTTTACATGGCTTCACACGTGTTATGATACTCGAGTGCGGCCTTACACTAAATTGACTAAATACATACATTGTAATTCAATGACAAAAAAGTGATGTGAATCATCCTCATATTCAAATAGAAAATACGGCTTTTCAGGAGGTGGGGTCAAAGCTTTGTGACGTCTTATTGGAGGGGATGGGATCCAAGTTTTGTGATGACGTGTGACGAGGGGGAGGGGGTGAAAAGGAAGCCAAAATCGCGTGACGTCATTTATTGGCGACCACTTAATAAAAAAAATTTAAAAAGGAGTAACCTACTGGTATTGAAGTCTTTTTATTCTCTGAAATTTTCGTGACTGTTGATAACTGTCGCAGTGCAACTAATAATAATTTGTCATGCTTGGTGCAGAAAGCCATCTGTGGCAAGGTACACACGATAAAATAATAATAATAATAATTAGAAGAAGAAGTAGAAGAAGATATCCACAAAAAAATTACTGAAAGTTTACAAGAAGAAAAAAGAACGCTACAATATGGCACAACGAAAAAACAACTAATAATAGGATAAAGGAAACTAAGTTTAAATTTGGAGATTTTTAACGTCATTAAAAACCCTCTATGAAATCTTCAGTGAACAGAGGCAAGTAAATGATTAGGTGTGCTGCGATTCCACAGATGTTCACCCCGTTTCCTTGGTTTATAGTCGCGAATCATAAGTCAAGGGGAACAAGGGGTTATGTAGAGATGTCTGTACTACCGTACACCCTGTTTAGTCGTGTCAAATATTATCTCTCTTTAATCTGACATCGTTTAAATCTCCCTGACTAATGGGAGGAATGTCGGTACAGTACTAAAATGTAAACATTGCCTAGAAAATAAAAAAATAAAAATTGAAACCAAGACCACTAGACTTACATATATACACGGTGTCAGATAGCGCGTAATTGGGATAAGATTAAAAAACACACAATTTTACATCAACACGAGGATGAGTTTGTCTTCTTCCCCCATGACCTTGAGGGCCAAGTTTATCCTCACATTCGCCGAAATAAAAGTGCAACGTAAACACACAGACTTATGATAAAATAAACTCTTATCTTTTATCATCAAGTTTTTTGTTTGTTTTTTTAAAATTACATCAAGTAAGGGGCCGTCCAAAAAGTACCTCACGCTATTTTTGACCATTTTAACGCCCTGCCGCCATGTCACTAACTGTCACAAATCTAGGACCCCCCCCCCTTTACAGTACGTCACACTTTGGAAAATTTTTTTTAAAAATTAACACAAGAATTAAAATTTAATAGTAAACAGTGTGACGTCACACATTGCTGGACACCCCCCCTCCTCCTGTCACAAACTGTACACTTTCTACACCCCCTCCCTCCCTCTGGAGCGTGACGTACTTTATGGACGGCCCCTAAAGGGGATTTTTTCTTTGATGGTTTAAAAAAAAATATCTAACCACTCACCCCTCAACTTTTCCCAAATTCTACCGAACGAGAACCACTTGACGCCGAGATGTGGTAGGAGGCATCAAGAAATTTGGCCATACCCGGGGAGAGACTGAACCAGAATAGAAATGCCTGGCGTTTTCTTATTGGCGGCCAGTGTTCTTGGAATGACCGCTGACTTAACGGTGATCTACTGATGTTTCCCGAGGACGATAAGGTAGTTGAAGAAATAACTTTGCGTTAAGCTGTTTAGGGGCCGTCCATAAAGTACTTCACGCTATTCTTGACAATTTTTACCCCCCCCTCCCCCTGTCACAAACTGTCACGAATATTGAACATAAGTACGTCACACTTTCGAACAAAAATTTAATTTTTATTAACAAAATAATTAAATTTAATATAAAACACCGTGACGTCACACATGGCCGGAACTCCTCCCCCTTCCCCCTGTCACAAACTGTCACACTTTCTTACACCCATCCCCCCCCTGGAACGTGACGTACTTTATGGACGGCCCCTTACCGATGTGGTTGACGGACTGCGATATCTGGTGAATAGTGATTTGCAACTATATTTTTTTATAGAAGAGTGATTTTATTCAATCAAAATTAATTTGATGCTCCCTACTGTAAGTACATCTATGTATGGGAATAAAAACACATCTTACTTTCGAAGAGCAAAGACCAAAAGGGGTTAGTTGATATAACTTCCGCTTTCATATCATTTGTGGTTGTCATGGTTTGGCTAGGTAAACATGGATTTGACGATCATATTATCAATGTAGAGAAAGGAAATATTAAGGGCTGGTACTGACTTTAAAAAAAATTGTTCAATTAATCGGGAAAAAAATGTAATCGATTAATCCATTAATTTCGAGTGATTATATTTTTATAACGCCTATATAGATCCCTTTAAGTTGCGATTCATTATTTCGCCGAAATCACGGTAATTCCATGGCTCCCAAATTCGTTCTGCTATGCAAGAAATAAGGAAGAAAAACCTTTTTGTGTGCGTGTGCACGTCTAAATAAATAATAATAATTCGAGGGAAAACTATGTAAGTAACAAAAAATATAAATTATTAATAAATTGGTGAAAAAATATTACAAATATTTTTGTAAATTTTAAGCGAATTTGAATCCATTAAATTAATTTTAATCGATTAAAATGTTAACGATTAATCGATAAATTAATAATTAATTTCCGCAGCCCTAGAAATAATATATGATTTCAGTAGAGATGACTATTTAAAATCTATGTTATCTTATCCAAATTTCAAAACTCACCTTTGGAAATAATACAATATGGCTTTTGAACTAACTGTGATCGAAATAAGTGCGCGGCAACGAGGGGGTGGGGGCGGGGAATTACTGTTTTTAATTTAAAGTATGATACATGTTTAACCAACAATATACTTGTCATGTAATTACATCTTTAAGTGTATTTATTAATTTTCTTGAATTAGCATGAATGATTTTTTCCTAACTAAATAATAATTCCGTTTCAATTTCCCTATCTTTATTGGTAGTGAAGCGTTTAACATGTGTGTCATGTTTCACAAATATGAAAAAAAATATTATTTTAGTACTTTAAAAAATTTATATATTAGTCCAAATTAAATTAGCTAATAAAGAACTCGTCCAATTTCTTACGACCTCTGATCTGTTACAGACGCTCCTTCAATACAGAAGATTATTGCGTCCGTATAGACTTAAGCCAAGGTATATAAATTCCTAAATGCCACACACCTCAGCTCGTGGCGCCACTGTCTCGCAATCTATCTCTCTCTATCTCAATCTATCATTCACCTTTTTGCACGTCCACTTTTAGACACAAGTTTATAGACCAACATCAAAAGGAAAAAAAAATCATTTCTTGATGATCAGTCCTACCATGACGGCCGCTCACACAGATATAAACATTCTTCACCAATTTGCTTCTTTATGTTCAGATCAACGAGAACATGTGGAACACGAAGACGACATGCCACTTTCTAAGTTCATCTTGTCCATCGATTTCATGACACGACCAGTGTAGGTTCATGCAAATGATGCAGGTGGCCTAGGATTTTGACGGCAATTCTCATTCTTTTATATATCCCTTTGAGCTATGAGGAGAATGGCCAATAGGTATCTAAAGAGGTTGTTGTGTCCACTTTGCGGACAATGTGACCACTGATTCATATCAAAATTTCTTACATAGACCCAGTGATATTGTTAATTTAAGAAAAAATAATTTTCAGTATGGCGAGAAATAAAAATATTTCCTTCTCTGTGAAGAATACTACACTTTTTTCTTAAATATGAAATTAAAACGAAAATTTATTAGTACAGAAAGTTGTTAGCATAGAAGTGAGAAGTCAAGAAGTCATGAAATGAGAAGTCAAGAAGTGAGAACCCAAACATCAATATGTCATTAAACATTTTCCACCATTCTTCTTTCCAACGTCCTTTTCTTTAAAAAAAAATATTTTTAAAAAATTTTTTAATGAAAAAAAACCCAACTTCATAATGTTTTAATATCTTATTTCCAACGTCCCTTTCTTTTAAAAAAATATTTTAAAAAATTTAATAAAACAACTCCAAAATGTTTTAATATCTATCGAATAATTTCTGTAGCTGGCGTGTGCTAGTCGATGAATTGTATATGTTGATAAAGCTTTAATTTCGAAGAATTTGATTTGTTGCTGTAACCAGTACAAACATGGCTCCCATTTACAGTGTTATGAGAACTGATCAAATAGAGGCCCTTTCATCTTTGTCTCCCTGGACTTTGTGTTCATGATCTCCCTTCATCTCTCTGTACCCCCCCCCTTCCACCCTCCCCCTTTTCATCCAAGCTAGCTCTAGTCTGCAAGGATGTCTCTACTAAATTGCAAGCACCTGTTCACCAAGACACGTGCAGACGTGAGCCAGTCAAGGGGAGGTCACTCTCTGTAGCAATACTAAAATAAACTAAAGCTGAGAGTATTGGGGTAGGGGTGGCGAGAATTTTCTTTTACAACCTGTGGGGGGGGGAGAATGGGGGGAATAATTTGTTTACTGGAAGATTTTGATGGGTTTTTCTGGATTGTACGCTCTCTTTCAATTTTTTCAATCTCTTTCCCACACTCTCCCTTTCAATTTCTCGAAGGGGACGCGGTGGTCGAGTGGCAGCGCACTGGACTGTCGTACCGATGGTCATGGGTTCGAATCCGTGTGAAGGCAAGGGTTTGTTCCCGGGGCCTAGGGCGTCCCTGAGTCACCCCGCTCCGAATGGGTACCTAACACTACATGTAGTTAGGCGGCTGGGCAATGCGTGGAACCCACAAAGCCGTGGCCTGTGAAGCCGTGGCCTGTGAATGCTGCAACACTTGCCAACAGATCATCTGTCATGGTCTGTGGACGCAACTATCTTCTGCATAGAAGGAGCGTCTGTATAGATAAGATAAGAGATCTCTCTCTTTATCACACTTTCTTTTACTATCTTTGTCTCCCTCTCTCTCTCTCTCTCTCTCTCTCTCTCTCTCTCTCTCTCTCTCTCTCTCTCTCTCTCTCTCTCCTTCACTTTCTCTTTCACTTTCATTTTCTTTTTAAAAATTTCTTTCCTGCTCCCTTTCCCTCTTTCTCAGAAAAAAAAACTATAGCATTCTCTAATAATAACACCGGTGTCTAGCAATGCCTCTTAACTTTTGGGGGCGAAAAAAAAATATGTTTATCTCTTTCAGACTAGAGCAAAATATTAAGAAGAAAAATTATCTCCGCAAGTGACTAAAAATAGTCATGCCATGATTGCACAGACGGATAATTGAGAAAAAGCCTACTCCACACCCACCCCCCTTTTCCTTTTCACGCCCCCAAAACAAGTTTTACGAAATTCTAGAAAAGACCTTGACGTTTGAAATGCCCTGCCCAAATTTAAACAAAAGAAACTGAAAGCATCTTGAGATTTTGGGTCGTCTGTTGCTATTTTGAGACATCGGTGGGTTAAACAAGGCGTTCTCGGTTGAGCTGAAAATTAAGAGCTCTACTGGAAATGGTAACATTTTTACACGTGGAATTCATTACAGTCTAATCCCTATTCAATGTCATATGACCAGAATCTTGTTTACTTTTCCTCTCACCACCTCCCGCCCATTTGAAGCCTCCATTGATCAACTGTTACGACCAAGCCATTGTTCCGAAGATATGGCAGGACAATATTTGAAATAGGTCATACTTTTTATAGCCGTGATGCTGACATAAAATTTAATGTTTGAGCGGTAAGGGAGGGCAAAGAAACTATTAATTTTTTTTTATTATGATCAACAATTTTATTCAGTTAACAGATCCCGCAATACCACTTTTTTTTTAAATTTTAAAAGAGTCACTCCCATAATCCCGCCTACTCCATATATCCGTACTACAATAATAAACTCCAAGGTGAGGAGATACAATATCAGTTGTTTCCTCCGTTCTAATTATAGCAACAACTTCTCAATGCCATTTCGTGTTTTAGAAATAGACTTGCCAGAAGGGATTCCGTGTTGGCTCGCGCATTCTATTTTTAGAATAACTTTCAGAGAACCTTATCTGCAGGGTATTCGTTGTGTTTTGTCATGGATACAGAAAATGGCGTCTGATGTTAGGAACAAAGTGTTTTTGTTACTTTAAAGTCAACGCTGAAGCATCGCCAATAAAGACGTCTAGGAGACGTCCATAAATGACGTCAAGCGCCTAAGGGGGAGGGGGTCACGCATTTGTGACGATGTGTGACGAGGGTGAGTGGGTTGTTTAAGAAATGTGACGTCACATCAAAACGCGCTACTTTAAAGTTCCCCTTAAATATTTGATTGCTTTCAAATTATTCAATGACGTTTTCAATGGCTTCACACAGGTTACGGCATTAAAGTGCAATCTTACACTAAATACATAGTTAAATGACAAAAAAAGTGATTTGCAACTTGCAAATATTCAATTCGAAAATACGTCTTTTAGGGGGGGGGTGTTTAAGTTTCGTGACGTCATATTGAAAAAAAGGTGTGTGTGTGGGGGGGGGTCTAACTTTTTGTGACGAAGTGTGACACGGGGGGAGGGGGTTAAAATCAGCCACAATCGTGTGACATCATTTATGGACGACCCCTTACGCGATCTATAGGAACGAATGTAATTATCTGATCAACTGTGCGCAAAATAAAATACCCTGTAGCTGCACCCAAAAGCTTTAAAAAGTAAGCTTATTTCTGATGGTGAATCTTTGGTAGCAGGCCTATTTTTTTTTAAATATATTTTTTTAAAATTTTTAACGAATATCAAACCTAATTAAATCGGATAAAATAAGTAAAAGAGCATGTAGTATTCGTGGTTATCTTTAATCAGGATTGTCCTAAAGAGAGTTTCTTACATGCGAGTTTCATCCAGTAAATTTAGTAGTTAAGACGTTCAACAAGGCTGTCGACATACTTTTCCTCAACTATTTCTAAAAAATATAGTTAGAGGAATAAAAAGAAACTACTGCATATCATATCATCAGTACAATAAAAAAGATATAATGATCAAGTTATGCCCATTTTTTTTTAAACGGACAAAGACAATCTTGAAGTTTGAACTATTGTTTACACAAACATTTTGAAAATAGAGCTAACTCATTCAGTATAGCTCAGTGTGATTCTACCTACAATTAACTGTAAAATTTCCTGACATCCGGAAATGGATTATGAAAGTAATTTTTTTGATTTTTATCGAATCCGTCAGAATAGATTGCACGTACAAATAGATTTGGCCAATCTAATAAATCTGAAAGGAATCTGAAGATCAATAACAGAGTGGAGATTTAAATTAACTGCGCAAGCACGGTCTATCGTTATTATCGTATCATTATTGTTATTTGAAATAAAGAGCTTTATCACCAACCCACAGTTTCCATCTCCTCCCTAGATCAACAAAAACAAGAAACGTTAGAGCGTCCGTTGATTCAACATTGTCACATTTAATACCAACAAATCGGAGACTAGACAATGCCCCCCCCCCAAGACACACTTGTCCAACTGGACTGTCCACATCGCGTGGCTGTGGTCTTCATTGAGTCCACACTGTAAGGATGAATCGCGTCTCTTGAAATCCCCGCCACTCGGCTTTACAGATCTCCCCTGTTTGATCTGTCTTAAAGACAACTCGGGTCCTGCCGGCGCGGTCCACTCAGCATCCGGTCGCACACACATCTGCTCAAAACAAAAGGATGGTCAGAGGGGGAGGAACAAGGGTCGCCATTGTCATTGACCGGGTGTGGTCACGTGTCAGATTATTAGACTGAAAATAGCAAGAGTGTCGTTTAAAAAAAAATAATTTAAATAAAACTTTAAAAAAAGATTACAATCCAAATTAATGTCAGTGGTGGACTCTTTGTGTGTGGTCAAATACTTGTTGTCTTTGTTTATTTGTTTTGTTTTTTGTTGTTGCTGGACACGAGTAACCTTGACCACACGTAAGGAGACGCTGTGGGGAAAACATGCGGCTCTCATTATTTAAACATGCGGCTCTCATTATTTATCCTTTTGAGTAATTCAGTGTTTGATAGAGCCAGGTGGTGAGCCACTGATCATGAATTAGGTATTGTCTTCAGGTCGGGTAAGTGTTTAGTGAACAATATTTCAGTTTGATTGGAGGTCAGCAAGTGGGGAAAAGTGAAATGTAATTTAGATATTATTCAAGAGTCACTTAAGTCACTATATAGCAGTGATGGCAAACCTATGGCACGCGTGCCACAATCGGCACGCAGAGCCTCATCAGCCTTCACGCGATTAAAACAATACCTTCTTAATGAAACAAGCTAAATAAACCCCCCATTTTCTGGGTTTCATTGGAGTGTTGGCACTTTGCTATAAATAAGTGGGTTTCTGTTTAAAATTTTGGGCATTGGTCCCAAAAAAGGTTGGCCTCCACTTCCCAATAATTATGTAATTTTTCAAAATGCGCCAGCTCATTTGAATAGTACACGTTATAGAGTCAATCACAAAGAAAATAGCAAAGACGAGGAAAACAAAGACTTTCTCTTGTAAACAATTTCAAACCTGAATTTAAAAAAAATTATAGAGGACTGCTGAAAATTTACTATGCAAATAAAATGTGAGTGTAAAATATTTTTACAAATCTGAGATTGCAAATTACCTTTTTAAATCCCTTATATTAACTTCAAGGTCTTGTCTCTCGTGGTCTCTGCTTCTCTATCTGTTTCTCTGTCTGTCGTGGTCCCGCGGAAAAACAAAGTAAAAAAATAAAACAAACCCGTTAAAAACAAAGTTTTTGACTATAAATCCCTTATATATGAGACATAACTAACAGTATTGATTATTTTCAAACGCGACAAACATTTACAGACTGAATCTGTCTTAACTCAACTTTGCTTCATAACCCTGGGGTAGAGAGAATGGAAAAGTCTGTTCACCGATCGCTTGACCGAGCTCAGCGTGACACGTAAAATGTAAACAAAAGCACGCCGGTACTTCGATGGGTCGCGTCAACGCGTCAACTCAAACTCTCACGTGGAAAAAAAACAATAACAAACAGTGATTTTGAATTACAAACGTTATATAAGGATAAACTAAACATGCATTAATTTAATTACGGTACGTTCTATCGATCTCAAATTTTGATACGATGCATTGTTAGGTGAGACGGGTCCGTGCGCCAAATTTCAGCTCGATCGGATCACGGGAAGTGGGTCATTTTTTACTTTTGTTTTTCCGACCGACCGACGTACGAAGACAGACAAGATTTTGAAGTTAATATAATAAGGGATTTAATAACCTACTTCCCGTAATGCCGTCGAGCTGAAATTTTGCACATAGACTTTTGTCACCTAACAATGCATTGTATCGACTTTCAGATCGATCGAATTTACTTTAATTAAATTAATTATCTATGTAGCATGTAAATACTTATGCCAGTCTGTCGCGTGGTGAGTATTATATTGAACATAATTTTATAATATATTCCCGATCTGTAAATATTTATGCTAGTCTGTCACGCGGTGCGTTTTATATTGAAAATAATCAATAATTTTAGTTATGACTCATATATATATAGGATTTATTGTCAAAAACTTTGTTTTTACGGGTTGTTGAATTTCACAGTGTGCTTTAAAAAAAATTAAAGTGTAACAATTAAAATTTTAAAGGAAACAATTAAAATTCAAAGACTGTCTCTGGTCGGCAATGTTCCCTTTTAGCTGCGTGGCTTCGCGGCCACGCAGACATTTGAGCGACTCCGCGCAGCAAGTTTAGAGTTACCGCGCAGTAAATTTTGTAAAATATAGCACAAAAAATGGATGATGTGCAGTTTTGCAAATGAGCTTCTATACTTGGCACACTGACCAACTAACCTTAGTTAGAGGGAACATTGCTGGTCGGGCGAGAAAACAAGTTTTAAATGAAGAACTATTTTCTACAAATCGCTCGGCCCCTGCAATAAATACGAACCTTCTTAACTCGTCTCCACCCAAACTCCAACAAACCAGTGTTTATTTGACTCTTTTCCTTTAGAGAACTCCGACGACCTTAGAAACATTCACTTGTGTCAACGCCCTCATGCATGTTACCCTGAAAATGCGTTTATCCTTTCTTTTCATTAGTGCATTGTGCATTGTTAACGCATGTTTATGAGAGGTTTTGAGAAGGTGTTTATATATTTTATGCTGGAGAATGCTATTTGCTTCTTTTGAAACGCAGACATGAAGCTGGCGTGATGGAAACCTTTTTAAAGACTTTCTTTCTGCGTGCTCATTTATTTTGTTATTAGTTTTGGAAGACTATCGTAAAAATTAAAGATCGTATTTACTTCACGTGACGTCATTCAAAACATTTACCATGGCAGCTCGCGTAGACGCCAGTAACCGAGAAACAGGCTCGCTGATCAGAAAAGCAAGGTCAAGGTTCGTGGTGAGCCATGAGGGAAACAATTATAAAAAAATACAACTTTAAAATCTAAATAAAAACAACCCGTAAAAAACCAAGTTTTTGACTATAAATCCTTTACGTATGAGACGTAACTAAAAGAATGTTCATTATAACACGCAGCGCAAGACCATCCAAAAATACAAAATTGCAGTTGTGTCGTAAAACGTGTTTAATATAATGCGCACCGATCAGGAATAGGTTTATAAAAAGTGTTGTCAGTAAAATACGCACATTATTGCGCGACAGAAAGGTTGTTCAATATAATACGCACCGCGACGCTCTATCTCAAAAAATAGCATGATACATAGGAATAAATAAAATAATCTAAAAAATCAATAATTTAATTACGGTACATGCGATCGATCTGAAATTTTGATACATTGTTTTTATCATCGGTACGAAACTGCCTGCAAAATTTCAGCTCGCTATCTTGCGAGCAAGTGGGTTAAAAATCGATCAAAAGTTTTGGCGACAAGCAAGCAAGCAAGGTCGGTCGGCCGCAGACACCACGAGTTAATATAAAGGATTTAATAAGAGAAACCCGTAAAAAACCAAGTTTTTGACTATAAATCCTTTATGTACGAGAAGTAATTAAAAGAATGTTCATTATAATACGCAGCGCCAGACCATCCAGAAATACAAAATTGCAGTTGTGTCGTAAAACATGTTTAATATAATGCGCACCGATCAGGAATATGTTTATAAAAAGAGCTGTCAATAAAATACGCACCTTATTGCGCGAAAGAAAGGTTGTTCAATATAATACGCACCGCGACGCTCTATCTCAAAAAAATAGCATGATACATAGGAATAAATAAAATAATCTAAAAAATCAATAATTTAATTACGGTACATGCGATCGATCTGAAATTTTGATACATTGTTTTTATCATCCGTACGAAACTGCCTGCAAAATTTCAGCTCGCTATCTTGCGAGCAAGTGGGTTAAAAATCGATCAAAAGTTTTGGCGACAAGGTCGGTCGGTCGGCCGCAGACACCACGAGTTAATATAAAGGATTTAATAAGAAAAAACCCGTAAAAAACCAAGTTTTTGACTATAAATCCTTTATGTACGAGAAGTAATTAAAAGAATGTTCATTATAATACGCAGCGCCAGACCATCCAGAAATACAAAATTGCAGTTGTGTCGTAAAACATGTTTAATATAATGCGCACCGATCAGGAATATGTTTATAAAAAGAGCTGTCAATAAAATACGCACCTTATTGCGCGACAGAAAGGTTGTTCAATATAATACGCACCGCGACGCTCTATCTCAAAAAATAGCATGATACATAGGAATAAATAATATAATCTAAAAAATCAATAATTTAATTACGGTACATGCGATCGATCTGAAATTTTGATACATTGTTTTTATCATCGGTACGAAACTGCCTGCAAAATTTCAGCTCGCTATCTTGCGAGCAAGTGGGTTAAAAATCGATCAAAAGTTTTGGCGACAAGGTCGGTCGGTCGGCCACAGACACCACGAGTTAATATAAAGGATTTAATAAAAACAACCCGTAAAAAACCAAGTTTTTGACTATAAATCCTTTACGTATGAGACGTAACTAAAAGAATGTTCATTATAACACGCAGCGCAAGACCATCCAAAAATACAAAATTGCAGTTGTGTCGTAAAACGTGTTTAATATAATGCGCACCGATCAGGAATAGGTTTATAAAAAGTGTTGTCAGTAAAATACGCACCTTATTGCGCGACAGAAAGGTTGTTCAATATAATACGCACCGCGACGCTCTATCTCAAAAAATAGCATGATACATAAAAATAAATAAAATAATCTAAAAAATCAATAATTTAATTACGGTACATGCGATCGATCTGAAATTTTGATACATTGTTTTTATCATCGGTACGAAACTGCCTGCAAAATTTCAGCTCGCTATCTTGCGAGCAAGTGGGTTAAAAATCGATCAAAAGTTTTGGCGACCAGCAAGCAAGCAAGCAAGGTCGGCCGCAGACACCACGAGTTAATATAAAGGATTTAAAAATAGAACACATTATTTTTTAGGAAAAGATTCTCTATCAAAATTTGTGAAAGACATTTTACATTATAGATATGCGTTGTTCTCTGCCTTTTCTCATATGGGGCCGTCCATAAAGTACGTCACGCTATTTTTGACCATTTTTAACTCCCCCTCCCCCTGTCACAAACTGTCACAAATCTCGTACCCCCCCCCCTTTACAGTACGTCACACTTTCGAACAAAAATTTTGTTTTTTATTAACAAAATATCTATGGGGCCGTCCATAAATGACGTCATGCGACTTTGACCGATTTTCTTATCCCCCTCCCCCCTTGTCACACGTCGTCACAAAAACTTAGAACTCCATTTTCCAATGTGACGTCACAAAGCTTTGAACCCTTCCCCCCTCATACAAGCTGTATTTTCTGTTTAAAAAAGAGCATAATTCTAATCACATTTTTGTATTTAAGTATGCATTTAGTGTAAGGCTGCACTCTAATATCGTAACACGCATGAAATAAATAGTAAGAAATCAAATCTTTAAGTGGAACTTTTATTTAAAGTTGCGAGTTTTGATGTGACGTCACATTTCTCAAACACCCGCTCTCCTCGTCGCACATCGTCACAAATGTGTGGAACCCCCCTTCCCCTAGATGCGTGATGTCATTTAAAGACGGCCCCTGTCTTGTTATTATGTAAAATAGAATCATCATTAATTTCCAAATTTTTTAATTTGCAATGTATGTCCCTTCCATCCGTCCCGTCAGTCGCGCTACTAATTTTAGAAAGCAGCGCACCAAATTACTGCACCAAAAAATAACGACTCTGTTTCGAGGACTTAGCGTAAGTTAGGCTCCATCACTGTTGAATTTTTAATGCTCATTATGTTTTATTAGAAGTTAGAGGGGCCCCGGGGCCCAGTTGTTTTGGGCACAAATATTTATTTCGGCGGGCATGCAGAAACGTGAAAGAATTCTTTTCTTGGATTTTACTTTCCCTAAAAAAAAACGTAGGAAACTTACGCGCAATTTATTCAAATAAGCTCGCTTTGACTGATCTCTTTTTGTTCCCTTTCACACTGTTTCCATTAGGAGAGACTCTTAAGTTCCACATCTATATGATTTTTAGCATCTCTAAAGTATGTAATGAGATCCAAGGGAAGTAATCATATATTTGCTTAAGCTTTTAAACATAGTAATTTTTTCCGCCCTTTATATTTTTTTTACTTATCACTATTTTTTTCTGAAATGAAACAAAAAACAATTTGATCTATTATTAAAGTAATTAAAGCACACCGAAAACGCCTATGACTAACTTTTATGTTTCATTTAATGCTTTAAAATATTTTATTATAAAATTAAGACGGGCTTTTCTCCTTATCTTATCTGTTTCTTCTGTCTTAAAAAAATAAATATAATTATTATCCATTATTTTGCTGCTTTTCAAATATTTCTTTTTTTTATGTATGGTAACTTAATTATTATTTTTTTAAATTTATTGATTAATAAAAACATAAAAATTAATCATTTTGAGGGGTGAAATTTAAATACCGAAACATTGCAAAGAAGGGATTATACACTTCCGGTTGTTTCCTAGGAACCGAAATGTCTACCCAATCAATTCTCTATGCAAGCAGTGTAATTTTGCAGAGCGAGGTAAGGAAAGTATCAAATTTTAAAAATATTTCTTCAAGTGCTCCTTTAATCATATCTATTTTTCAGTTAAGTAACCTCCTAGTTTATTTTGCTTCAGCTATTTACTAGGGTAAAACTTAGCATTTCACTGAGTTTGAAGTTAGATTCCTTACCGCGGATCCGAAGCCCCAGCCTAACTCCCCCCTATACTTATACTTATACCTGGGTTCCCTGATATTAAAGAAAAAAACGAACATACTGTAAATATTTTTTTACTTACATGCATAGTAGTGCTTGGAATGGAATAAAAGTTTGAGAAATTGTAGAAAATAGGTTTATCTCTTATTTATTGCCAAATTTGTAACTCTGTGACAGTGCCTGGCCTGTGCGCTGATCCACTAAGTAGAAAAAATATTTTTTCATAACACATGGATTGTCTATATAAGATATTATAAGACATTCAGGATTTCACTTGTTCTAACTGGAATGTTTTTCTATACACACTACACATGTCATACACACATCACGACTGTGATTAGCTCTAACATAGCGTGTCCCTTGACCTAGAAACGTATTCTTGATAAAATAATGACTTAGACTTAGATACTGAAAAAGTCAAAAGAATAAAGCACATAAACAAAGTTCCACTTTCCTGTCAAGTGCTTGGTTCAACTTACATTGAATCTTCAAAAACATTTCACATAAACACACACAAATAAAATTCAAAACATGGGGACAGCCATTTTCAATGACTTTTATTTTGGTTACACGATATTTGGTTAGTTATTTTTAGTACTTCCCCAAAGTTTTTCACAAGCTGACCCAAATACCTAAAATTCAGTAACTCGTTATATTGGAATTAAATTAATTGCCTAATGTTCGGTAACTCGAATCGGTAGGGTTAATAGCCCATCTATTGGCCTATCGTCGTTTAGTTTAAGTCAGACTTGCCTGTCTGAACTGATAACCGGCAGAACTATTTAAAATCAATCTTTATCTGCGGCATCCAATCAAACACTCGTTGCTCATAACATTCAAATATAAATATGATTTTAATGGGCTATCATTAGGATTGGTAGTCTGTCTGTAGTCTGTAGCATGATGATTCATGAAGTAATAGACCAGAAGAGGGTTGGACTCAAGACTGAAACATAGGCCTAGTGACAATGGCCTATAATATATAATATGTATATACTGTATTAAAGTTGCTATTAGTATTAACTACTCATCAATTTTAAATATTTTACATTTAAACTTGTAGAAGTTAAATTTAGCTTTCTAAAGCAAGATTAATAATTAAAGCTAAACAACAAAGTCACAAATTTCTACATTGTCAGTTTTACTTTTATGATAATAAAAAGATGAAAAATGAAATGAGCAGCCTGGCACAGCTTAAATTAAATAATCAGGTTGTAAGTTTGTCACTTTGTTGTCTTAATAATACTTAGCATTTAATTACAACTTAGCCATACTGCCCCTACTATTTGTAGTATAATTTTTCATTAATAACAGATTGAAAATAACTGCAAGTCTTACTACAGTTAAGCCTACTGTTGGTTGTGAAAGTTATTTATGAAAATGATTTGAAAGGGAGTGTTGAATCAACTGTTTCGGATATTTTAAAACATTTTCTATTCCAATTCCAGCCTAAATACCTTTGCCTTTAAAATACTGTCAAACCCACTTACCTCGAGCTCGGTAAGCTCGACCATCCCACTAACTCGACATTATTTATTGGAACCCCCAAATTCTCTCTTTGTCTTAGCACTTTATCATCGGCAAATTCGATTTTTCTAGGTCGCCGAAACCTAATACCTCGAGCACAAAAGAGGGCCAAATTTGCAACTTAACGTTGGTTAGCTCAATCCTCGTCGGTTGGCCTAGCAATGCATTCTGGCACTTTTAGTTCAAAACAGTTTTGACATCTCGCTTTCTTCGAGACTTCCGGCTATTGTGTGATTCTACGAGATTTCAATAAAAATTATCGGATGTTATTATCTTCTTTCACTTTCGATCCATGTGTGAATTAGATGTATTCACCCGAGGTGCCCGTAAATCGTGTTAGCGGTCTTTAATCCGTCATTATTTCGCAGTGCATGTTATATTATTATTAAACTTAATTCATTTTCTGATGCATTCATCATTTTATTTTTTAAGATAAACGAATATCTTTAGAAATGAAAATAAAGGTTTGTATCGAGAATCGACGGTGGTTTTTATATAATTAAATAAAAAATTATTATTCTTTTAAAAGTTTGTTGTTGCTTTGTTACCAGTAAGATACGTGACTGTGACACTAACACGCGCGTGACGATGAAATCAAATCATTTTGTTAATATTCCAGTACATGTATATAATATTATTAATATACACGTCATCACTTTTGTAGGTCGAATTCTGATAAGGAATGATTTTTAAAAAAATTCGCTTAGACTTAGTTGCCGGCCGAGGTCTAACACACAGCCCACAGCATGCTGTGGTCAACGGTCAAGGCCGCAATAGTTTTATTTATATTACAAATTTGATTGACTGAGGAAATTCGAGAGCGTTCTGATAGTAACAGACATCCTGCACGTCAAAAGCATTAAACTTAAAATTACCATATTGATATGTTTATTTTAATTTTTTTTTATTCGCTGATTCGACGGCATTGCAAACGCTAGCGGCTGTGACACGCGCCATGGGACGAGGCGAGGCGAAAACTTTGACCTTTTAGCGCATGCGCAGGCAATTATAAACTGGTAACTTTTTTTTTATTAAATGGAATAGAAACATGACAGAGACATAATCAAAGTCCTTTACTTCGACATAAATATATATATATATATATATATATAAATTCCCGATTAGTCATAAATTTTTTCGACTTTCAAGGCCGAGAATTTTTTTTAAAGAATTCCAGACTTTTTCCCGTTTTCCTGAGTGGGAACCATGGTTATATATAAATTTTAAACGGTCCTTAAAAAGTTATTAAAAATGAACGGTCATTACAACCTTAGGAAAGAGGGGAAGAAATATTAGGGTTCTGATACGATTCCGATTAATCGTCCCATCACTAATTAACGCTAACTAATTAATCATGTACATAAAGAAATTTCAAGCACATGTTAATATTTTGCTGCCATATTGGTTTTCGTTTTAACTCAATCATCGGTTATCTCGACGCCATTTTTCATACCCCAACGCCGTCGACTTAACCGGTTTCGACTGTACCCTTATATTTTTGATCATGTAGATTTGGCCTGGTCTTATGTAATTATAATTTTGTAGTTATGCACTTTATTCATTCTCTTCAGGAAAAAATTGTTAAAGACAGTAGAATAAGACAGTTACTCACATGATTGTTGGACTGTAACGAGCTTTTACTATTATTTCTAAGGCACATGGGCAGCTGCTCAAAGTGGAAATGACAACTGTAACGAGCTTTTACTATTATTTCTAAGGCACATGGGCAGCTGCTCAAAGTGGAAATGACAACTGTAACGAGCTTTTACTATTATTTCTAAGGCACATGGGCAGCTGCTCAAAGTGGAAATGACAACTGTAACGAGCTTTTACTATTATTTCTAAGGCACATGGGCAGCTGCTCAAAGTGGAAATGACAACTGTAACGAGCTTTTACTATTATTTCTAAGGCACCTGGGCAGCTGCTCAAAGTGGAAATGACAGTGTTGTATATCTTTCACTCAATATATGACATAATCTAATACAAAGCAATCAGTAAATTTAAAAACAAATTGATAGTACTCCACCTCTGTGTTAGGACTATTCAATAGACTAATGATTGTTTATCAACTGAAAATTTATGAAACATCTAAAATTTAAGTTCTAAAATATAATATATAATATATTATTTCACTTCCTGAACTTTCCTAGCTCACCAAACTTTAAGTGGGTGCTAATAATCCATCTATATTTTAATACATTTTGACCTGAGATTTTATCCCATTGAAAACACTTATTATATGCACAAATTAATCTCCTTTTCTTATATGTGTAAGCCAGTAGGATTCAAAGATTTTGTAAAAATATTTTTGTAAAAAATATTTTCTAGTTAGCCTACATCTTTAGTTTTCATATAATTATTTTAATTAATTTTAAAATGTATATTGTATTTAGTTTTATTGCTATTTAAAAGTTATCTCCAGATTAGATTTTTAAAATGATATCCTCATATTTATGGAAAGCTTTTTAAAGACAATTAAAACTTAAAATAAGCCTTCTCATTACATGTATTTAAATGTTTAGTTGCAGTTTTTAAAAAAATAAGTAATACAAAAAAATATATCTCTCTCTCATTTATTTTTATTTTCAGAAGCTCTGTTTGGAAATAATTCCAGCTATCTATCTTTTGGAATTTTATATCAAAATTACATGTCTTTTAGACTGAGGTACTTTACCATTTTTTGTGTATACAACCATTATTTCTTAACAAGGGCTTATGCAGAAAAAAATTAAGAAAATGTAGAGAAAAATCATATCTTTTTGAAGGCTTGTGCTGTTTAACTGCATAGCTTCACTGAAATGGATTCCTAAGAATCTGTGTCAAAATGACTTTGCCTTCAAAGACATGAGAAATGAGGACACGATTAGTTTTACCCAGAGTCAATCAATGCAGTTTCATCTCACACATGGGTCAGCCATATCGCTGACCGAAGGGCAGACCACAGCATCCAGAAGCCTCAATACATTCTGCAATGGTATTGTGTTCTCTGACCAACCCGTAAGGGTCAATGATAAAGTTTGTGTAGAGCTAGGATGCATCACTGCATGGAGTGGTGCCCTCAGGGTCGGTATCACTTCTGTAGACCCTGGCAAACTGCGTCCAGATCAGCTCCCTCGATTCGCATACCCTGACCTGGTCAACCAAGATGGCTACTGGCTGCGGGTGATCAATGAGAATCTGACGTCACAGGGTTGTCGCTTGATGGTATATTTCAACACACTAGGGCACCTTCAGATCTTCATCAACGGGCAGCACAAGGGGACATTACTGTCTGGTTTACCCATCAATCAGAAGTTATGGCTCATGCTGGATATTTATGGGAATACATGCTCTGCTAAAATTGTGCCTCCTGGTAAGTTAATGTTAATTTACTTTGTTTTACCTTTAAAGCAAATATTTTATTTTCTAACTAAAGCCGTGGCCTGTGAAAGTTGCATCACTTGCAAACAGATCATTCATCATGGTCTGTGGACGCAATTATCTTCTGCATAGAAGGAGCGTCTGTATAGATAGATAATACAACATAGCATGTTGTGTTGCATTAAGATCACATGCTAAGCATGATTTCAGTGTATTGAAAAAATAATTTTATTACTTTCTCAAATTATGTATTATCTGTCCTAACTCAGTGATAATTTTTGATATAAATTTTATAAGACAACGTTTGGAAAGTTGATAAATAAACTCATCATGTTATTGTTATACACAGTCATGTAACCACAAAATACCATCCTTTTTTTAAAAAAAATAGCAATTATCTCAGAATGTAATCTTTGTACGCTGAGCTAGTCTTTAAGGACTGTCTGTCTCATTTACTCAAATTACTTTATAATAGGCCTAGAAATATGTGGAAACAATGGAGGAAGGAGTGGGGGGGCAGTGATATGTTTCAAACCTAAGTTGACCAAGCAATAATTAAATCTCAACAATTTTCTAAACTGACCTGTCCAATTTTTAGTTTTAAAGTGTCTTTAACCGATTTTTTTTCCCTTTTCTTTGAGCCCAAAACTAAAATTAAACTTTATATAAATATTTTGTTTGATGTTGATGCACTTTTCAAAAATCCTAAAATCCAGAGAGGGGTTGGGGCGGTTGGGGTTGTGCTGTAAGAGGTGGTAGAGGGTTGTGCTGTAAGAGGTGGGAGAGGGTTGTGCTGTAAGAGGTGGGAGAGGGTTGTGCTGTAAGAGGTGGGAGAGGGTTGGAATGAGTAGTGAAGAGTCACTGATTGAGTTCAAGAACTTATGTCGTATGTGATGAGATTGTATTGAGATAAGATTAACAGGTTCTACTGGAATTATCAGAAGACATTTGTTGGTTTTTTTTAAACAAAGTGTTTGAGATTGGATGATGGGGGGTCAACATCAACAAGGACGTCATCACTTACCAGAGCTGGCATCAGACTAATGTTGCCTTGAGATTCAACCCCCCCCCCAATTGAAACATTCGGCCATAGTTATCATGCTCTTACTGTGTCTAAAGTTATCATACAACCTATAGATATCATACCCACTACTATGCCTACAGTTATTTATTTATCATACCCACTGCTGCACCTGAAGTTATCGTTCCACCCATAGCTACCATAGCCCCTACAGTTATCATTAGTCCACAGTTATACTGCATATTGCTATAACCCACACCGACCAAAGTTATCATAGCCGTATTGTAATTTATTTTTTTGGTCAAACATTGCAATCTATATATAGATTAGAGATGTAAGATTATTGCGTTCCGAGTTTGTTATTACAAATATTGTAAGTAGAACGTACAGACCACGTTGGCCTGTTGGCTGTAAGTGGATAACACAAGGTATTATGAATATTATTATTATATTTTAATGCATTCAATGCCGGTTATAATAGAAATACCTAGCAAAGAATTGTTCTGCACAATAAACACTTTCTCTCACGTGACAACAAAAGGGATTGGGGGGGGGATCCTTTATTATAGCTACACACTGCATGCTTCTGGTGACTCATATTACACATACGGTTAAAAACTGTAACATACATTTTCATGAGAGTTACAATTGGGGTCTCATAGCAGAATTGTAGAGAACTCTGTTTGAATATCATATCGCCACAGAAAATAGTGCCACACAATAATTTATTGTTTTGTCTTACACTGTCACGTATAGAGGAGACATAGGCTCAACATTATAGCACGAGAGGTCCATGGTCGGATCGTGGTTTAAATGTTATTATGTAACGTTTTTGACATGAGTCTATGTAACGTTTTTGACATGAGTCTATGTAACGTTTTTGACATGAGTCTATGTAACGTTTTTGACATGAGTCTATGTAACGTTATTGACATGCATGAGTCTATGTAACGTTTTTGACATGAGTCTATGTAACGTTTTTGACTGTGAATGTCAAGTTTATGGCAGTGTATTGTAAGTGCCCAACACTTCTTCACAGGTGGTCGTAAGTATTTCTTTGAAGCTTTTCCAGTTTTGGTCAACTGTTTCTTCGTTGCCAAGTTCTTGTAAGATATGGAATTTGTTTGTTAGCGTAAGTTTGAACTCATTAAGTTTTGGCCCCCCTTTCAAAAGAGTAGTTTTACAACGTTCGCGTTTGCTTCCCTCACTTGTCCAATTCTTTTTCAATTTGAGCCTTAGTTGGGCAATCAGTAGATGATGGTCTGAGGCTACATCTGCCCCTCTTTTTACCCTTACATCTTGGAGAGATCTTCTAAACTTTTTACAGATACAGATATGGTCGATTTGGTTAGCTTTTGACATATCTGGTGATATCCCTGTTGCCTTGTGGATATTTCTTTGCATGAAGAGACTTCCACCAATGACCAGTCCATTTGTAGCACATAGATCTGCTAGCCTTTCACCATTATCGTTCTTCTCTCCGAGGCCATGTGTTCCCATGCATTCTTCATATCCATTATTGTTGCTGCCTATTTTTGCATTTAGGTCGCCCATTAGAATAATCACATTGCTCCTAGGACACTTTTGGATAAGGGTTCTCAGTCTGTTGTAGAGGTCCTCTTTGTCCTCTTCTTTACTGTCGTTAGTAGGAGCGTATACCTGAAGAAGATCCATATTGACTTCTCGCTTTTTGGTCTTAAATCTTGCGGTGATTATTCGGGGGCCATGGGCTTCCCACCCTAAAATGGCGTTCTGGGCAGTTTTGGAAAGCATGATTGCTACTCCTTGGGTGTGGGCTGCGTTTTCTTCATCATGGCCTGAATATAGTAGCAGTTCTCCTGTGCTGAGCTTCATCTGGCCTGAGCCAGTCCATCGGGATTCACTTATCTCTAGGGTGGCTAGCTTGTACCGTTGCATTTCGGCAGCAACTTGGGCAGTTTTTCCAGCTTCGAACATGGTCCTTACGTTCCATGTTCCTAAGTTGGTGGTGGTCCTAGTGGAGAGGATGGTTGTCTGCCGGGTGGTTTCCAGTTGGCTTTGGCCACCCAGCTTCATAAGTTCTCTTTTACGAGACCCATCATCTCCAAGGTCCGAGTTTCCTATTTTTTTCTTTGTTCACGTTTTTGTAGCAAGGCTTTTTTACGGGAAGGGATGCTAGCCCTTCGTACAACCCTCCTCCTCTCTCACCCGGGCTTAGGACCGGCTACGGCGGAGTTAATTATACGTCATATAAATAAATAAATATTTGTTTTAAAAAATATATTCATAAATACATATAGTTGAGGGTTTCTGAACATGTAAAAATTCTTTTAAAATGGAAGAATGCTTGGTACCTCTAAGGTCCTCTTGTCCAACACTTTGCTGCCATGCCGAAGGTAAACTCTGTGGTCAAAGATTCGTGTCTCATCTGGGTCGGTTGCGTCCTCAGCTTAAGAGAAAAGCAGATGCATTAGCTATCGAATACTCCAATCGAGGTTGGATTACTCTATAAAAGGACGCTGTTTAGATCAAATTCTTCTGAAGTTATCTAAGCTGCCGCCGTAAACATTAATTGCGCTGACAAGGGGAAATTCTAACTCAAATCTTTGGACTACGGGCAGTCCAATAGCCAGTGCCTTTGTGGTGAAGGAAATACGGATCTTTTACAAACGCTTACCTACGCGCCCGAGATTTTAATGCGATTTCATTCCATATATTATTAATATTATTGTTTGTCTTACGTTGGCGCAAATGACCCTATTAGGAACTAAAGATCATTAAAGATGATTTGTTTCTTGTGTAAAAGTGAAAAAGGCCAACCATCTGTTTACATTGGTCTTTATGTTTTAAGGACTTTTTTTTTGGGGGGGGGGTGTTAAACGTTCTTTATCATTTGAAGTTCTGGGTGACCTTTTTATACATTTTATTATTACTATTATTATTTTTAAATATTTTTATGAGATACTTTTATATATTTGAGCTTTTTAAATCCTTTATATTAACTCGTGGTGTCTGCGGCCGACCGACCGACCTTGTCGCCAAAACTTTTGATCGATTTTTAACCCACTTGCTCGCAAGATAGCGAGCTGAAATTTTGCAGGCAGTTTCGTACCGATGATAAAAACAATGTTTCAAAATTTCAGATCGATCGCATGTACCGTAATTAAATTATTGATTTTTTAGATTATTTTATTTATTCCTATGTATCATGCTATTTTTTGAGATAGAGCGTCGCGGTGCGTATTATATTGAACAACCTTTCTGTCGCGCAATAAGGTGCGTATTTTATTGACAGCTCTTATTATAAACAAATTCCTGATCGGTGCGCATTACATTAAACATGTTTTACGACACTACTGCAATTTTGTATTTCTGGATGGTCTAGCGCTGCGTATTATAATGAACATTCTTTTAATTACTTCTCGTACATAAAGGATTTATAGTCAAAAACTTGGTTTTTTACGGGTTTTTCTTATTATTACATTAAGTTCATTTTCAATAGAGTTTCTTGCTTTTTGTTGCAAACATGAACATCAGTGTTACTTAAAGTGCGTCGCACACAATTTCAAAAAAAATTATGCAAAGTCAAAGTAAACTCGAATTTTTCAATAACTATAAAATAGTGGATGTAGGAAAGAATGCGTATTGAAATGCTAATAGTCTCAGCTTAAATATGATGTCACAAATCTAATCGGGAGAAAGTGGGTGGTGCACTATATTTCTATATTTCCGGAGAAGAAAAAAAAAGGGGGGGGGAGGGTAACACTAACCGAATGTCTCATAAAGTAAGTGTTGTGCGACTTGAACGAATGTTTTGACGAGGAACTTCATTGGATGAGGAGTCTACGTGTCGCTGCCTTTATTTTTTTTAGAGAGTCAGGGGTTCTATTCTCGTTGCTGGCAAGGCCCCGGGGCATTGTGCTGACCACACAATCCCTTGCTCGTTAGTGGTGGCTAAATAAAACTTGTGAACGCTACTTCACATGCCCCATAGTCCTTCATGGACTGGAAAGGGGTTATATATATATATTATATATATATTTTTGACGAACCATTAATAGGTGGGCAATAAAGTAAACGAACTGTTACTTTAAATAAAAACAGAGTCAATTTGTTCTAATTTTCTTGTCCATAATGATGCAATGTGTATATTTTAATGTCTTATCATATATATAATGCCAAAAGAATCGTGTAAAGTTTAGCATGGCACAATAAGGGTTTTTGTTACACCTTTCAATTGTTTTATAATACAACATTCCATGGTTTAGGTTTCACGCAGTGCAGCTCCATAGATCCTGTTTTATCACACATTATATCATTCGTTCTACATTCCGTGGTTTAGGTTTCACACAGTGCAGCTCCATAGATCCTGTTTTATCACCCATCATTTCATTCGTTCTACATTCCATCAACAAAGAAATCGATTTTTAAAGATGATAAAATTATATCATTTTATTTCATTACATCTTCGCGATTGAACAAATATTTTCGAGCGTTAATATTTAAAACGTTAAAGTCAAAATGATAAATAAAGTGTTGTAATAGGTTCACCTGAAGTTAAGTAGTTTGATTTCTTGTTTGTTTGTGTGTGTGTGTGTATGTGTGTGCCAGGTAAAAGAATATTTTAAAAAGTTAATGAAATTGTTACAGTTCTGCCGGATATTTCTTTGTTGTTGTTTTTTCTTCAAATTAACATTAGTTTTGACTCTTTTAAAAAAAAAGTTGTCATGCTTGAAAGAGTAACAATGCTAGTTTTCGAGTTGCTAAATGAAATGTTGAATACTAAAATAGATGCCATACAGGATTTGACTGCGATAAAGCTTTCAAATAAAATTCAAGATACACAGACAATTTTGTATGATTCGGTTGAGACAATAAATTTAAAGCTTTTTTTTATATGTACAAATACATATGGAAAAAGTTTTGGACAACTAAAAAGACACAAAACTTTAAATTAAATTTATTAATTACCTATTATACCATGGAAAACTGTTTTTCTCTCTGCTTAATTAGTTAAAATCTCAATATAGAGTTTATTCGGGATTTCGCAAATTTCTTATACATGTGAATAAAGGCGAATTCAAATTATTTAGGATTTAGCCAAATTCAATGACAATACCTCGCACTATTTGTGAAATGCAAATGCAAGAGACTTTAATCAAACGTTAATGTATAAAATACTTGTTTTTAATGTGTTTGGTTAAGTCTGCTTAATGTCTCGCGGTATTCTGAAAAGCGTTACTGAACACACGTTAAGTACACTGATGTTGAAGTTTGCACCAAATAGCGAGAAACTCTACTGAAAATGAATTTAGTGTAATAAAAAATCTCAAATGTAATAAAATATCTCTTCATTTTTCAACACTGCAAAAACAATTGGCATATAATCTAACGTGAAAGGCTCTTTGCTCAAAACTTTTGTAACTATCACCAAAACAACATCATCAATATATATATATATATATATATATATATATTTATATTACTGTTATACAATTAAACATATTGAGTACCATTGTTTAACATCTTCTGTAGCAAACTGTTGTTTGTTTTTTTGTTTTTTTTTAATCATGCAATAATCTAAATTTTCCTCTTCTAAGAACTTTGCTTATCAGTCTCAATAAAAGGTTTCATTCAAGCAAGCCTTGGCCGATGCAGCAATATCCAGATGCGGTAACCTATTCAAATACTCTTTGAACTACCAGCGATCAGCCTTGTTAATAAATGTTAAGCCCAGACTTGCCCCGTTTAAGTTTCGGATAATAATCTCTTTGTTGGGTTATTTCCCTTTAATTTCCTGCTTGAACCGGACTTATCCCATCAGAACCTTTAGGTTGCTCTTACATCTACAATTTATTAGCAGGTATTTAATGTTTATGTGGTTGTTGTTGTTTCTTTCTAGTTTTTTTTTAAAAGTTCAATTGAAAAAAAGCTTGTCTTCGCATTAAGATAACTGCCAGTGTGGTATAGACTAGAAGGATACTCGGCCTCAAAATGATATTCACACAGCCTCACGGGGGGGGGGATTTCGACACACCTCACTGTGTTAACGACACATCTCTCATGGATTACCCCACACCCTCACAGTGATTCTCACACACCCTCAAAGTGGTTCTCACACAGCCTCTCAGTGATTCTCACACACCCACAAAGTGATTCTCACACACCCTCATAGTGATTCTCACACACCGTCAGAGTGATTATCATACAGCCTCACAGTGATTCAAAAATTTTGGATGACTTTTTTAAAAAATTCGCCTTTCCCGTTTTTTATCATCTCTGGGATATAATTTAAAAAACACACGTAAAAAACTAAGTTTTTGACTATAAATCCTTTATGTACGAGACATAACTAAAAGAATGTTCTTATAATACGCAGCACACGACAATCCAAAAAGCCAAAATTTTAGTTATGTCTCGTAAAACATGTTTAATATAATGCGCACCGATCGGGAATATATTTTTAAAAAGTGTTGTCAATACAATACGCACCTTATTGCGCGACAGAAAGGTTGTTCAATATAATACGCACCGCAACACTCTATCTCAAAAAATAACAAGATACATAGAGATAAATAAATTAATTTAAAAATTCAGTAATTTAATTAAAGTACACGCGATCGATCTGAAATTTTGATACATCGTTTTTATCATCGGTACGAAACTGACTGCAAAATTTCAGCTCGCTAGCTTACGAGGAAGTGGGTTAAAATCGATCCAAAGTATTTTTGACAAACAAGCAAGCAATGGATCAGACACCACGAGTTAATATAAATTATAAAGGATATAAAAAAAGAATGTCTTCGAGATCTTGGAATTTTTCGGGAAAGTCGTGATATATAAAAGTAAAGTGTAAGAACTCTTATTTCAATCGCTATTATTATTTTTTCTTTCTTTAATTAATTTTTTTTTCTACTTCATTTCCCTGGCTTTTGATAAACTTTAAATAGGTAATAATTTGCTTGTTAAACAAAACCACAAAAAAAAATAATAATAATTAACGGCTTAGATAAAAAAAAATCAAATGAATTTTTAAAAAATCATGGCGTTGTGTATTATTTATATGTCTTTTCGAATAGGACCGCGATAAAGCTTTCAAATAAAATACACCATAAACAAACGTTTGGTGGGATTATAACAATAAACTCAAGCTTTACTTATAGACGGACGCATACAAACAACAAATGCCTTCATTATTGCGAATAAATAAACACTAGTGTTTAAATTAAATTTGCATTATATATTTCCTACTATACCATAGAAATATAATTAAGTAGATATAAATAAATAACTTAAATGAAAGATGAAGAGGGACAAGTATCGAATGTTACAGTTAAAAAACCAACTGGAAAAATATTCTAAACTGAAGTAAATCGTGAACTTGATTCAAACTATATGTAACCAACGTACCAGATCGTTTTATAATTCTATTTTTCATATAGATCCACCGAGGAGGGAGGGGGGTATTTCTCGCTTAACTTATAGAATGACATTAAATGCAATGTCTAAATTCATGTCATGATTAGTTTGATATTCAGTGTCATGGGATAATTAAATTACTAGTCTTACGGCAGTGAAGTTAGTAGTTTTAGGGTAAGTTAGTTATTAGACCACGTGTTCGGTCATTTTTATAGCAAAAACAAATAAGAGAATCCGTGATTTGATTTCGTTAATCATAATTCAAGCTCACCCTGTTTAATGATTAGCGGTCAAAGCAACCCTACAATTTCACATTTTTGTTAGCTCCCCTTTTGTGTTGCATTATCACTTTGCATTCAGCATTACCAACTATTGGTACCCGTGTCAGTGATTGGTCTGTGTCAGTGATTGGTCTGTGTCAGTTGTTGGTCTGTGTCAGTGATTGGTCTGTGTCAGTGATTGGTCCGTGTCAGTGATTGGTCTGTGTCAGTGATTGGTCTGTGGCAGTGATTGGTCCGTGTCAGTGATTGGTCTGTGTCAGTGATTGGTCTGTGTAAATGATTGGTCTGTGTCAGTGATTGGTCTGTGTCAGTGATTGGTCTGTGTCAGTGATTGGTCCGTGTCAGTGATTGGTCCGTGTCAGTGATTGGTCTGTGTCAGTGATTGGTCCGTGTCAATGATTGGTCTGATCTGTGATTTAAGTATCGCATTGAAGCCAATGAACCGTGTCTACGGTGTTGTACCACGACTGGTCGTGTCTAAATTTGTATAAAATGCTAGTCTGTGATTTAAGCTTGGAGTTAATAGACCGTGTCCGTGATACGATGTTGTTGTACCAGGAAGAACCCCCTCCCACCCCCCCCCCAAAAAAAAGACATCGACCCAAATAGATTTTTTAATTCATCGATCTGTGATAATCAATCAGTCAAACAGTCAACACTCGCCCCGAACTCCACATGACATAAATGATGGTGGAATAATTTATTATATCAAAGCAAGGCATTGACGTCACAACAGTTGAGTGTGTGTGTGTGGTAGGTAAGGGGGTTGGTGAGTGTGTGTGTGTGTGGTGGGGAGGGGGGCTGGGTGTGTCAAAGTTGGGGATCTGCGAGTGTGTGTATGTATGCATATGAGTGTTGGTTTGCGTTTGAGAATGTGTGTGTGGGTGTTTGAGTGTGTGTGTAGGTGTTTGTTTAAATTCGCGGCTACTTTGTTGTTGTTTGTTTTGTTTGTTGTTTTTTTCCCCCCCGAAGTGTTGTGTTTTGATGAGTTTAGCTGTTGTTGTAAATAACTTTAAACAGAGTTTCTCCTTGTGACAGACTCGTACCACATCGGCTTCAATGTGTTGTTGTTTGTTGAGCCTTCTCCTCCATGAGGGGCATCCACCGATCATCGTCGGCGTCTGCGATTCCTCCAAGGGCATAGGCCACCTATGAGAGACCTCCAGGCATCTCTATCCTGGGCCAGCTTCTCCAGGATCTTCCATTCATTGCAAATTCTCTTGATGTCTGCCTCCAACTCTCGGTGCCAAGTGTTTCTTGGACGGGCTCTTTTCCGCTTACCCTGGGGGTTCCATTTCAGGGCTTGCCTTGTTGTATTAGAAGCAGTTTTTCTTAATGTATGAACAATCCACCTCCACCGCTTCTGAAGAATCTCTTCCTCAATTGGCTTCTGTTTTGTCCGCTGCCACAGTTCCCGGTTGCTGATTTTGTTGCTGATTTTGTCCGGCCAGTGAATTCTGAGAATCCTTCTTAGACAATTGTTGATAAAGGACTGGATTCTGGTAAGGTTTACGGCCGTTGTTCTCCACGTCTCGGCTCCATATAGCAGCACAGGTCTCACCATAGCGTTAAAAATCCTTACTTTTAACTTGCTGCTTAAGTGTTTGGAGACCCAAACATTTCTTGAGTTGTTGGAAGGCTGCTCTTGCTTTTCCGATCCTTATTTTGACATATGTGTCTTCACCACCTTGTTTATCGATGTGTTACAGTGGCTTATTTGTGAGACTAGAGCCACGTCGGCCTCAATGTGTTACAGTGGCAGTGGCGTATTTGTGAGACTAGTGCCACATCGGCCTCAACGTGTTACAGTGGCGTAGCCCGGGTCTAGTACCCCCTGGATGGGTTCAAGATTTTTACCATGTTTACTGCGTTAAAAATGAATAGGCGACAATATATGCAACAATTCAAATAAAAGCAATAACTTCTCCCGGGGACGGCCGCCGCTTTTACTGCCCTATTACTACCCCTGGGGTGCAATTCAGACAGCGCTTTTGATAACAGTTTATTGTTGATTGATATTTGCATGTTTGTTGCTCACCAAAACTCTGATGAGCATCTCATTGACAAAAAATCAGATGACTCGTGTTTTTGTGTTGTCTCTGATTTGGTCGTGTCGTATCTTTATCTCAATTTAATCTCTCTGTCACCAATTCCGCCGCTCTTTCTTTTCTATTTACCCCATCTACCCCAGACTTCCCTAACCTCTTTCTGCCTCCTTCTCATATTGTTAAGTCCTTTCCATCACACTCTCACTTGTTTTAATACCATGCAATAAACATATCTTTAAGTTTTTAGTATTTTGATATAAAAACATTCAATGCTGATGTTTGGGAAAAATTTGAAGCGAATGACAAAAAAATCTAATATTTATCATGTCTCGTATTGATCCAATAGTCGAAGGCGTCGCGATTGTTTTATTCACAATATTCAGATATTGATTTTGTAAATATATAATGATTGGCCTAGAAATGAGACCCTGTTAATCGGTCGTTCGATAATTCCACTTTCCCTCCGAGTAGAATTAAAAGGGAAACGACTCGAGCACAACCTAAGGTCATGATAACAGAAACTGTTTCTCTCATTTCGCCGCCCCCCCCCCTCCCCACGGTGTAGCCCATGCCTCCCTTCTAGGTAAATAGTCTCTTTACCCTGTGCCCCGTTATTTATATTCTTGAAACATTCATATTAGTGGGTTTATGATTGATGATGGGTCATTCAGTTTTCGTAACGCCGTTTACTCTTCTCATAGATAGCAATAAACACGCCTCTCCTTCTATTCATAGCAATAAACACGCCTCTCCTTCTATTCATAGCAATAACCACGTCTCTCCTTCTATTCATGGCGCCTCTCTTACTTTAATCAATCGATAACGACGTTTCTCCTTAACTTCTTCTCTTATTATGTCCCACAATTTTCCTACATTTTTTTAAAAATTACATAAATATGATACAGTCATTTCCCTGAATTTAAAACTATATCATCAAAGTTTCATGATCCAATTTCTTATATAATAAAATTGTTTGTATTTAAAGGAGAGTTAACGGAGGAATCTCTCATCAGTGCTCAATTTTTAGAAAGTGTTTTGGCAATTTGGTTGTGAGGGTTCATAGAATCTGACTTTATGACCCACATGGGACTCAAAGAATCTTAAATGATTTAAAGTTTAAAGCATCAGTTAGGAATTAAATATACACCTGGCTGTTGGCGTTAACAGCTACTCACTGCAGTCACAAAAATGTTCTTTTGTGATGGAATGATTTTTTTAATAAAATCCGCACATATATTTTTTATCCTAATCTTTTGTTCTTATTGATTATCTCATAAAATCAATGCGCAACAATTTTTAAAATTAAATGTAAAAATGTTGCCTAAAGAGCTAAATTCCACATTTATTTTTAATAAGGTAATCGACACTCAGGTTAAATTGTACTCCTGTACAAAACCGAGACATAAGCCTTGCGCCACGTTCTGGGCTCATGGGAAAAAAGGGGGGGGGCGGAGGCTTCCCATTAGAGGGTCAGTGTTCAGTGTTTTACAACGTTCTTCGCTAGAACAAATGCTGCCTTAATACAAAATACCACGGGTACACAAATAAAAGCAGGCCGCGTGTTGTTGACGGCATCCATCAGCGTCAAGCCTCAGGGCCGTGACCGTTTTTTTTAAATCAGAGATCAGTTCAACTAATGGAGTCCTTAGACCGGACTCTCAGCCGACACTTTCATGTCCGCACGTATCCCGCCACCATCATCCTGCCCCGCCTCAGCTCGGATCACAGCCCCACTCTCGCAGTTCATCCTCGACACCCTGAGTGCCAGGTGCTGTCAAACATTCACACCGCGACCATAAGTGATCACTAAATGTTCATGGCATTGATTGACAATGACATCATGGGTTGCCAATGACATCTTTGGTTGTCAATAGCATTGTCATATAACATCAATAGTTCTCAATGACATCATCGGTTGTCAATTACATCATTGTATTTGAATGACGTCTTTGTTGTCAATGAAGTCATTGTATGTCAATCATGGCATTGGTAATCAGTGATTGCGAATGACGGCATTAGTTTCCAAAGGATCATATTTTTTCGACACCATCATTTGTTTCCAATTCCAGTTTCGATCTTAGACCTTGTTGGTTGAGCCTTTGGGAGAACGCATGTAACCATAACTGCAGAGCCCAGTATTCTGTTGAGAATTCTATACTTAAGCCTCAGGCCGGAAGGTCTGGAAATGCTTCTCCACTCGCACTAATAACCAGAAAATAAAATAAAATAAAGTTACGAAATGGTAAAACTAAAATTGTAATGGCGCTATTTTTTTAAAGTCTATTTTCATAATAATTTTCTTTTTAAAGAACATTATAGTAAAAGAAATATATCGACCAGAAATAAGTCTGCACTGGTCCGATTCAATCAAAATATTATACCAATACAAAATTAAGTTAATGTTTCCCTGACGTTCTGGCAGGGACGTGCACGGAAGAAAGAAAACTCATTAAAATGACTCCCAGGATGAAATGGCATCGAACCAAAGAGATGAATGGTCGTAGATTTGTACCAAACACGAACTCTGGCTTACTTGTGCCTGTAACTGTATTAGAAGTCCATTTTCATTTCAAACCATTTGTTTGTTTTGACTGTGACTTGGATTGTCACCGATTACATCGTGGAGGTTTCAAGCTATTAGACTCAAACAAATAGACGCAGGTAAACAGTACTCTACATCAGTGCTTCTCAAACTTTTTAGCATTGCGGACCGGCAGGAATTTTTTCCATTGCACAAGGGCCGTTGATCTATCTTCCCTGTACTGACGTGGAAGCGAAATGTCCTTTCTTGGTAACTTCTGCGGACCGGCATCGGATGGCCCATGGACCGGCACCGGTCCGCGGACCACCACGTTGAGAAGCACTGCTCTTCACCAGTGCTTCTCAAACTGGTCACAGTAGTTTACAGTTTACAATGTAAACCCTATCCCACGGGTTACTACTAATCAGGTTGTTGTTTTGTATACATGTTTATATGAAGAAGTTCTTAATGAAACCAATCTTCGATGAAGATAATACGGTATAAAAGGATAGTTGATTAGAATTTATACATTTTTCACGTACTCAAAAGTATTAGATTTGCAGGCCTTGTAAAGTGCAAGTCGCAAATTTAAATTTGGTTCTTATATCTTACATATTTTTTTTAATTGATTGATTGATAACAGAACATTAAATAATGCATCCAAAAATGCAACACTTTTTGTTTTCATCACTGGTCTATTGGTAATCATCATGTAATACTTTTTCTTGTGCGTTGGATTGAATTCACACGTTTGCTTGCTTGGGACTTCATTCTTAATCGCAACGATCCGACGTTTAGTTGTTCATGGGAGAAATCGGAACACAATAAGCCAGGGGGTGTGAGTGAACCCCTGTTGGACTGTTAGCGTCAGGTAGTAGCCCATACAGTAAACATGGTTTATTCTTCTTAAGACTGGCGGGGATAGAATTCCATGTTGGAGTTCTTCTCCCACTGTGATAAACCACGGAGTTTCTGTTGCAGGTGGTCCTGGTCAAATCTGTTGGAGATCGCAAACAATACTACTGTATTGTATTCAAACAGTCTTGGGAGGCCAGCTTCTCGGGGGGGGGGTCATTGGTTTATTCCAGGAAGAAACAAGGGGCCAAGCACCTTAAAATAAATGTTGTAAAGACCGGTGGTTGTAAGTTGTAATATATGCGAGGGCAAGATACTTTATAATTGGTTTCAAGATACCATCAAGAAATTCTGAGACTTGCTCCGTTGTGGACAGAGCAGAACGAGACCGTTGCCGCGCACCTTGTCAATTTCAGGCAGCATATTGAAAGAAGTGTATCACGACTGTTCAAATGTGCAGAGGAAAACCCCGTCTTTGAAAGTTGACAGCATGTGTTCATCACCCACACAAAATAACGTTACACTCCCCCATTCGCATTTGTTAGTATTACCATGGCAGCACAGAAAGACAATTTTTGAACTTTCCTTGTGTACATCAACGACCCATTCAGTGTTTAAAAGTTATCGGAATGGGGTAAGCCTAAAAAAAGACGTTTGTTTGAGAAAGTCTTTATGCCGATACGTTCGTAGTTTTGCTGCGTCTTTTTCAGGCTTATACGATTCAATAACTTTTTTTTTCAACCTTACCCGATTGCAGTCTCACATTTTCATCACATTTGTTACTGAAGGCTGATTTTTCACCTTATATATAAAGACTTAATTTGTGCACAGTTTGAGTTACATATTTTTTTCAAAGCCAGTTAGTAGTTAGACATGTACTGTAATAATCATGTGAAGCTTCTTCACAACCCGACAATAGCGTTATAAATTGGAACTGATGCAAGGCTATCACATTTACCCAAGCAAGGATGAAACACTTTCAGTCAGTCTACAGCCAATGCGCGATGAACTACTACACTAAAAATCCCAACAGGGGTGAAATTCTGTAGGCTAAAAAAATAACCGGCGGCTGAATATCGAAGTCAATTGTGCGCTCACCTCACAAGCTGAGGGGCGTGGGATCCAGCCCACGTTAAAGCCACAATAAAAATGTTGATGAATGACCATTGCTAGAAAGTCCTCCGCTGACCTGGAGAGGAGATGGGCGCCGCCAGGTCTACCTACCAGGCCCCGAGAAAGTTCTAATGGAATCATTAGAACCCTCTATGACCACGAGGTTATGGGACACACACATGCACACACACACACAAAAACAATACCCGGGGACGGAATAAAATAATACAGTTAATACCCAGGTATATATCGTATGACTCAACTACTGGTCTTAAGACCAGACACAATGTGAGTTGTTTTGTTTATTTGTTTTGTTGTTGTTATTGTTCAACATCAAACCATTTATCTTTTCAAGCTTTTGAAAGCACCATTCATATATATCCGGTATAAAGCATACGATGTTTTAAAAAAAAGTGTTTTTTTTTAATTAAGTTAAAATTTAATTTCCACATGTCATGATACATTCGATTTTCTGTATACTGTAAAACCCCTTCAATCTTCATCTGTCCAATGGAATGTAACATGTCACCAAGAAACAATGACATAAAAGCAGTCGTGCACTTCCTGGGGCAGTTATATGTCTGGTGGTCATCAATTTGAGGACCGTTGATCCAAAAGTACATGCCACCCACATCTCCGACTGACGACCGATTCACTTAAAGCTGTCGTGTCATTTGAATGACATTATTAAACCCATGTGACATCCAAGTAAAGTCTGTCGTTTCTAAAATAGTCGCCGCCGCACCACGGGCGAGCAATTACTAGGATCGATACCTCCCCGGCCGTGGAGCCGACTATTGCGAAATATTTCGTGACGTCAGCATGTCATGGATGATATATTCTTTTTTTAAAAAAGGACATTTATTTAAAATGGGAAATTTTTTGAACCATGAATAGGGATAAAATTAATAGCTATGTGTACGCACATAACAGTTTATTGTAAACCAATGTAGTCCAAAATGTAGCTGCCAGACCAATTTTAATGCCAAAATACGTGACCATATCACACCACTACTTTATTGGCCTTATTTAATAAACGCATGCAAAGTCTAATAACTGTCCTTGTGCTGCCACATTTTCTCAGACTCATGCACTCCCTGTCTTACCGAACTTCTCACTCTCTCTCTCTCTCTCTCTCTCTCTCTCTCTCTCTCTCTCTCTCTCTCTCTCTCTCTCTCTCTCTCTGTGTATGTGTGTGTGTGTCTGTCTGTCCGGTCCTGCCTTAACCTTCCTGTCCGTCCTGTCTGTGCGTCCTGTCCGGTCTGTCTGTCTATGTGTGTCTGTGTCTCTATCTAGTTAACTCTCTCCACTCACTCTCTCATAAGCACCGCTCTTCTGCAGACACGCATATTATTTCTGCTCTTTACAAACAAGCACTAAAACATTCGATGAGCCATCTTTCTCTTCCGGGGCTCCGAAACAATGGAAGTCTTTCCTATGACACATTCGTAACACACCTACTGTTGAGGGCTTAAAATCTGTACTCCAGACATCACTTTAAACTATACTCTCCGCACTGACAACCTTACCTCTCTTTGGCCAATAAAGGTTGCTGATGTCTCCTGCTCATGCCCTGACGCGGAATTATTTGTTTGTTTTAAAGTAAAAAAAATGTCTTTAGCTAAATGTACACTTTGTTTGTCTAGTTTTGTTTTTCACAAGTTTTGTTTTTTAACATGACTGGCGGTGACCTCAGCCCCAGCCACCTGTATCGCGCTACATAAGTTCCCATGTATTATTATATTTGAAACTAATCAATCTAGATCTGGAGCATGGATAGAATGAACAAACTAGAGCTCGGATTGAAAAAACACATCAGTCTAGATCAGTGCTTCTCAAACTTTTTAGTATGGCGGACCGGCAGGAATTTTTCCATTGCACCAGGGACCGGTGCACTATTTTCCCTGTACTGACATTGTAGCGAAATGTTATTTATTATTTTATTTTTGTTTTGTTGCTTATTGCCAAAAATTGTCATATTCTATTTCTATATGGTCAGTGTTAATGGTTGCAAATGGAGGATTATAATTATATTTTTCTGTCCTTTCTTGATAACTTCTGGGGACCGGCAGAGGATGGCCCACGGACCGGAACCGGTCCGCGGACCACCACTTTAAGAAGCACTGGTCTAGAACATGTCTACACTCTTTAATCAAAGGCAAAGATTTTTTTTCTCTTGCTACTCATGAAAAATTGATTTTAAAATAAATTTTAAAAATATATATTTGTGTGTTTTAAATTCAAAGCAGCTCATTTTGTGTTTTCCAGATTGTGATCTGTGATCACAATGTGATCATTGTCAAATATTCGATTTGTAAGTTTTATTCTATTTCAGTAACTGACTGAACAAGAAGAAAATTGATACTGCACATGTACTTAACATTTTTTTTCTTTCTTTTTTTCTTTTTTTTTAAATTTTTTTTTCTCATAATTTCGGGAAAACATCAGTCAGCCAGTTTAAGTGAACGTGCATGTCTGATTCGTCCCACATTCAAGATGCCAGATTTGTCCCCATAGATCAGATTTATCCCACACGCGAGTGTACTGGCTGACTGTGAATATATATGTTACATGCAAAGTGTGAAATCAGGCATTCTATAGAATGCCTAGGCAATGTATAGAATGCCTGATGGTTTCAGGCAAAGTATATAATTTGTAAAACTTGTGCATACTTTGCCTAGACATTCTATAGAATGCCGGATTTCGATTAGGCAAAGTGTAAAAAGAGCACAACAAAAGACTTTTGATAATTACGTATTTTAAAGTGGATGTAATACAAAATAAAGCACATGATGTACGCTCTGTATTATTTTTTCGAGGTCTTCCTCTGATTCCACATCTTGTAAAACATCGTCAGGTAGGGACTACGTTGTGAGGCCTACTTTAGCTCTGCATCCAAAGAGATTTTTGTATGGTTATCTTTTAATACCAGAATGAAAAGCTCTGTCCTTCGTAACCCCTCACTCCAGTAGCCAGTTATTTCATCTTGCATACAAGCACACAGCATATTTTCGATGTCCTAGTTAGCTCTTTCGACGCTCCCCTGGCTTTGTATGTGGCGCGGCTTACCATGAACGATCTTCAAGGTGGGCCAGTATTCCTTTAGGCTGATTACAACATTGTTTGCAAATTCCCTGCCGTTTTTTGACTGTAGAATCGTTGGAGCACCAAGCAACGTAAATATGTCTACGAGCTGGTATGCTACTTCTTGTGCCATCTTTCTCGTCAGGGCCCTGAGAACCACGAACTTGGTGGGATGATCTTGATACACCATTATAAAATTGTATTCCCCATCAGAATGTGAGTGAAAGTCGATAAGACCTACCTGACAACGAGAGATGTATTCAGAAAAAGCCATTGGCTTGACCACAATCCCTTTTTAAAATACTTTTTTGTTTTTTCTGGCAAGGTTCCCATAAATTTAATACGCAGTTCAATATCATGACGGGTAGCTTTCTTGTATTTGGGTGAAAGTTCTTTCAAGCAACATTCTGTACCGTCCTCCATAACCAATGGCCAAATGTGCTTTATGAAGTACGTCACATATCTCGGGGTCCGCGACGTAAAACAGAATGGCACTCACTTTAACAGGGTAGATCAATTTACTCTTATTTTCCACCCATCATGACATCATAGTGTTTCACCAGCCAATAGTCCCGTGGTTCTTGCTTAATGGTGGTCTTAGCCATTTTTACATCATCCACCAATTGTTGGTAACAGTTTCTGTTTTAAAAAAACGATGTTTTTAGCAGCATTGGCTCTTACTTTAGATAACTCATCGTAGAATCGTCGTTGCATGTCTACATGGCGTGATTCCTGTCCTAGCACTATATTCTCTTCCGACATGGTCACACAGCAATCCAAGGGGAAACGTTATGGGAGAACGTCTGTGGAATCTCAGCCGGATGATATAAACTGACGTCGTGAGAAGAATTTAGGCAATATTGTCTTTGATTTGGTCGTGGAACCTCGTACCGGCTTAACACTGTCTTACAATAACTTTCAACACTCACAGACTTCGATCGCCATCATCAAACAACGACCAAAGCGCCACCGCCAACATCAGTGGCTGGACAAAATGGCGGGGGTAGGCCAATTACATACTTTGCCTGACGACAACTCGGCATTCTATAGAATGCCTAGGCAATGTATGAAATAGCCATCGTTTCATACTTTGCCTGAAACCATCAGGCATTCTATACATTGCCTAGGCATTCTATAGAATGCCTGAATTTCACACTTTGCCTGTAACATATACATTTAAACAGTCTTCACATTACGAATTGAAATGAATTCGGACCGCGCTTGATACCTTATATTGACCGGAGAAAAAACCTCCAGCTATTTGAGCTGTGATATGCAAAAAGAGTCTGTTTCCATTTCGGTCATAGCTGTGTATGATACCTATGTTCAAATTTAAGCTATTTTAATATAATTTTGAAACCTTTTTAGCCTAGTTTTTTTTAACACTTAAAATACTTAAATTTAAGGGATTGCATATCCTTGCTAGGATTATGAAACCTGCAAGACTGGAGCACAATTAGTGCGCTTCTCTTTGTTCATATATGGACTTGTTCTTATTTAAATACAACAATTTTTAAGGCACAATGTGTGTTATCGCAATGGTGTCAGTTACCATTAGGGTTTGTACATGTCATCGAAAAGGTTTTATTAGTCATCTTCTTATCCCATCGCAACCAGTACTCGTGCCCTTGGGCGTGTGTGTGCCCAGTGTGTTTATCCTGAGTTAAACATTCTGGGACCTTGAGTCAGACATCATGGAACCAGGTTTTCATTTTAAGTTTATCACCAGTGGACCGCAGCGATCAATAAAAATATCACTAATATTTTAAAGGTTACAAAAAAAATTTATTGTCATTTTTTAAAATTAAATTAAATTTTAATCATAAACTGGAAGATTAATTAGTCTTTCGTATCTTTCTCAGGCTTTGCCTCAAAGTTAACCAGCTCAAAGGAATTATAAGTTGGAACAGGGATATCAATAATTACTAGCTATCTAATAATTACCAACAAACAACCCCTCCCTCCCTCCCTCAACACACGCACCACGCACACAACACAAAGTGACACTTACATTCCACACGCTTTCCACACAAACCACAAAGCACACTTGCATACCACATTGCTTCCTTCACACACCGCAAAGTGACACTTACATTCCACACCGCTTTCCACACAAACCACATAGCAACACTTGCATACCACATTGCTTCCTTCACACACCGCAAAGTGACACTTACATTCCCACCGCTTTCCACACAAACCACAAAGCAACACTTGCATACCACATTGCTTCCTTCACACACCGCGAAGTGACACATACCACACCACTTGCCTCGCACACACCCGAACTTACCCCCTAATACCCCTATACGCACCACGCACACAACACAAAGTGACACTTTCATACGACACCGCTTGCCTCGCACACACCCGAAATCCCCCCTAATACGCCCTGAAACCCCGAAGTAATCACGCCCCCCCTCCCCCAAACCCGCAACTCCTCACTCCTGTGGTGCAGTGTTTGTTAGACGTGTCAATTGAAAATGCTTTATCCCGTCACCCCCGACCGCACCCCCTCTGCCCACAATCACTGAACCCACATTCAACCCCCACACCCCCTCTACCCGTAGCCCCTCTACCCGTAGCCCCTCTACCCACAGCCCCCCTGCCCACAGCCCCTCTGCCCCACAGCCCCTCTACCCACAGCCCCATTTACCCACAGCCCCTCTACCCACAGCCCCTCTGCCCACAGCCCCTCTGCCCACAGCCCCTCTGCCCACAGCCCCTCTACCCACAGCCCCTCTCCCACAGCCCCTCTACCCACAGCCCCTCTACCCACAGCCCCTCTGCCCACAGCCCCTCTGCCCCAGCCCCACAGCCCCTCTACCCACAGCCCCTCTGCCCACAGCCCCTCTGCCCACAGCCCCTCTACCCACAGCCCATTTACCCACAGCCCCTCTACCCACAGCCCCTCTGCCCACAGCCCCTCTGCCCACAGCCCCTCTGCCCACAGCCCCTCTACCCACAGCCCCTCTGCCCACAGCCCCTCTACCCACAGCCCCTCTACCCACAGCCCCTCTACCCACAGCCCCTCTGCCCACAGCCCCTCTGCCCACAGCCCCTCTACCCACAGCCCCTCCGCCCACAATCACTGAACCCACATTCAACCCCCACATCCCCTCACACGGTGTCTTAACAACAAAGTTTACATTCATTCAAAACCCACAGTCGGATAGTGTGAATTTCACCAACATATCAATTATACACTAGACTTTTTGTCATTATGGAAGAAAGGTGACGTATGAATTATGGCCCCTTATTTTAAAAAATAAATATATATATATATAAATTATGAATATACTGTGTGTATAGTCCTATATATATATATATATATATATATTATTTAGAATAAAACGAGTTATATTATAGCTTTACCTTCATACATTCAAATCATTAGGCTATATGATGTACCATCCGCACTTCAACTCACTCAGACTTGCAAGGCGTAATGCAGTTCAAGAGATCTTAATTTACTAGCGTATCACCCGTCAAAAATGACGGAGGTTTTCAAAATAAATACACATCAGATTTTTTTTAAAAAACGTAATACAGAACTTTTATTTATTTTATTTATTTTATTTGATTCATTTATTATCATAATTAACAATTTTATGCGGAACGTTCCAAAAGAGTTACATTTGGTGCAGTAATTTTTGGTGCGCACTATTGAACAAATCAGCATTACATCCAAGAGCATTACATCCATTACGGGAATTATGTATGTTGATACTGTAATTTTTTCTAATGGGTTCTTGATAGCCTATCTTCGAAGAAAGTTGTTCAAATATTTTTTAAAATAATCAATAAGAAAAGTTTTGGTACGGTTCATACGCCATTATACAGTAACGTTTTTCTACGGCCTTCTGTTCCCTTACCAGCCACCCCCCCCCCAACTTTCCCATTTTCATAATGTGTTCCTGATACTGATTGAATCTGTTAGTGTCCTTCAATACCCCCCCCCCAAACAGCCCTCCCCTACCCTTACAACCATACTTAAATGAAATAAAAGAAGAAACCCCTGTAGAACGAAGCCATTGATTGGACAAAGTTCATTATAGCCCTTCCTTGTCCTTCTCCACTGCTTGTGCACGGACGTTGTGGTACACCCCTAGGGGAAAGTGAACCACGACTCGGGTCTCGCAGTGGCATGAACCGTTAACGAGCGGAATCAAAGCTCGTCTCAGTGTAGTGTTTTTTTGTTGTTTTTTCCTTCAGCTGTCCTTAATGGAGTTATTATGTGTCTGTCCTCTGTCGGAAGCATAAAGTTAAAGATTCGCGCATAGAGCTTTCGGAACTGAACACATGTTTTTAAAGAAAATAAATATTTTCACTCTATCCCATTAAGGGGAGTGTCTCAGAAATTCAACGAGAATCGATTTTGTTTGAGAAATTTCTACTGTTATCATTCAACGAACATGTATCATTCAACGAACATATTGAAAGGAACCACAGTATCCAATGTTTTACTTTCTCGGATCTGTGTTTTATTGAGGTTGAAAAACGAAGCTAAAATTATTATCATTAGTATTATTTTTGGACTTTTATTTCCATGGGACTTGTGCTTCATGATATAGGTAGCGTCCAACTGATGGATGGACTCCATGGATGGCCAACAATCGTTTCGTGGATACAAAGGTTGGGGCAGATGTAGTAATTCTATAGTATACATGGCTTGTTATTCCATGTTTTTTTTTAATTTATTTCACAGTATCCTTTGTGTTTGCTACGGTGCGATCCATTTGTTTGTGCTGGCTGATCTACTGATCTTCTGAAAACTGTTCATACGGTGGCCGTTTTTGCTTGAATACCGTGCAGAATTGGCTTGTAACTAAGTTGCTCTGATACTGTGAGATTTGTGTCATTCATCCCATGCTGTTCATGTCATTTCCTATTTAGAGAGATGTGTGGACCACCTGTCAACTATTACCGTAATCTCTATCCTTCCCAAGCCTGTTTGTCAATTAATGAACGATTTTGTTTGTTAATTGAACACATTCGTTTCTATTACAAAATCGGATGAGTTGATGATTTTTTCAAAATTTATTATTTCATTTTCGGCGATTCGGCGAGGATTTACAATATACAGCTTTGATTAGGCTCTACTCAGAAAGAGACACATTCTTTATCATATATTACTGACCTTAATTGTATGTGTTAGGTGGCTTTCAAATGAAGCTACGCTTAATTTATTAGACGCACATCAGTTATCGACACAAATACGGCTTCACAGTTTAATTTATATGTATATGAGTATATGGATATATTTTTGTTGTTGTTGAAGTTCTTCCATTGGCTTATGTGTTATCATGGCTCCCCTTTGTTTGCTTAAGAATGTTAACGAAAGAAATTAAAAACGAATTCATTGGACGACAGTGAGTGACTTTGACTTTATCATCCAATGACGTCAAAATGGAGAATAAAGGTCAACAAACTATGATCATTTATACAGTAGTGATTGGTGATCGATAAGGGGAGAGAACCCCGTCATTAAGTCAACATGAATCGTTGCTTGTTTCCCCATTAATACTTAATGACCAAAATAAAAACACCACCACCAAAACCCCTACGATGATCCGGGATTTAAATTGAACAATTGGAGATTTTGCGAAACGGAGATAGTGAGAGAATGAGATAGTGTGGGAGAGAGATAGTGTGGGTGAGAGATAGTGTGGGAGAGACAGTGTGTGATAGATATAGTGTGGGATAGAGATAGTGTGTGATAGAGATAGTGTGTGAGAGAGATAGTGTGTGATAGAGATAGTGTGGGATAGAGATAGTGTGTGAGTTGGAGTCAGACATTGAGCGACAGAGTTTGGTAGAAGTACAGAGTGAAATAGAGCGGACTGTCGGGTTTTATTTTACTACAAATGTCTGGCTATGATTACTTTGATGAGGATTATGTGTAAATATCATTATTTATTACTATTATTATCATCATAATTGTCATCCTATTCTCCCTTCAACATCACCCATCCACCCAATCATCATCAGTCGTAATCAATGATCATCAATCATCATCAATAGCCATGGTCTGAGTTGCACGCTCTTCAAATGGTGAATTCAGCGAACGTTAATTAGTGCTTATATTGACCGAAAACCATTGTTGCGCTTAGATAGAAAGGTGACCCAACTGACAAGCAGAGGAAAGTGGAGAGAGAAAAAATCCCTTAAGTATGCTATTTTCTATTATAAATCATCTAGATTTTCAGTGTTATATCGTAATGTAAACATGTTTCTCTCCGCCCAAAGCCATCTACGTTCTAACGTTACCATGACACAAACTAGCGTCTTTCCTGCTTGTAGATGCGTCAGGCGGCTGGCAACATAAATCTATTTTCATTTAAGACTTGATAGTAAAATACTTTTTATGAGGACCAAAAAACTATTTGTCCAAAATGGAATGATAGTGTTGCCGTTTTGAAAGAGTTGTATCTTCGGCGTCACTATGCGACTAAACATTTTCAAAATATCCTGTTACGCTTTTAGAGTCCATAACATTATCATGAGTAGAAAGTTTGCTACAAATGAATCGTTCGCTCGTACAAGTTATAAAATACTGGTTAAGATTGTGGAACGAAGACCTATTTACAGATGGCCACTTCATCAAAGTGTGTATGATGGAAGCACCAAATTACTTGTAGCCCAATAAAGCTGATTTGTTGGAAAGTATCAGACTTACGGTAAGGTTATTCATGTAAAGAGCAGAATAACTTGGACAGAACAAAGGACGTAGAACTTTTTGTTTATCTTTTGGCGCCATATTCATACTTCCCTTTCCGACAAAAATTTTTTTTTCATGAAATGGAACTTAAACTAGATTAACATGGATTTTCTATTTTGACAAAGTTGAGGGTGGCATTCTTTATCTGCTCCAGAATCCGTTTGATTTAGCCTTTATGTTCTAAATATGCATGGACAATGGGGGTGGGGGTCAGGATGAATATATTTCAAAATTTACATCTTTTTAATCTCGGCTGTACCCCCCCACACACACACACACTTTACCCATACTATTATTCCACCACCACCACCCCCATCCCCATGTTGGAATAATTAATATCTATTTACATTCAATTAAATCATTCATATAGAAAAACTATTATTATTCAATATAATAAAATTGTTTTTTTAAGACTCTCCAAAATGAAATAGAAAGTAGAATGGAAATCTTAAGGAAGCTCGAAATCTTTTAAAATAGATTCGACTTTGATAAGACAAATGGGTGAATGTTTCATTTTATTTCTTTTTTTTAATTATTTGTGGGGGGGGGGATATTTTTATTTTATTTTGCATTTGTGTATAGTTTTCTCTATAAATTATTCTCTATAAGTTATACAGATTTGAAACGATTTCAAAAAAACTATTGTTGTGTATACTTTGAAAAAATTTGGGATGTAGCTTTTTCAATCATTAACAGTAATATCAACTATGACGCTTAACTTTTCCAAAACGGGTCATCCACAAATTTAATCATTCAATAGTTCTTATGTTGCCATTATTTAATTTGAAAGTTTGTTACCTGTATTATTAGAGATAATGTAAAATATTTTTATTAAAAATTCGGAATGAAAAAATATACCAATTTATATTTATATTATTTTTTTCAAATTATAATTTTAAATAGTATTTTGTGGGGAAAAAAACCTCTCTGGAGAAAGTCTTCCCAAACCAGCCTACCATCTGGTCACGATCTCCCGTCTCACGTCTTGTCATTTTATCCCTTTGTTATGTTGTTCAACGCCCTAGACATTTTCTTTCAAATAATTCCAGTCTACTGATAACTGATCTGTTCACTCCAGTGAAGTCTTTGTCAATCTTTATTAGGCGATCTTCAGTTTTTTAACCATGTTTTGAGAAATCATATCCATTGTACTTCATGGTCGCCTCACTCCTTTTTTTAGTGATATTCTATTGTAAACCTTTAAGTTCATTTTGGGAAATGCGTATGTCTTCCCAGATACATTTTAAATAATTGATATGAAATTATTTTTAGTCCGGGATCAAAATGATTTCTCTTGAATGGCCTGGACTAAGGTTCAACAATTTTTTATAAAAATGATGTTCATAGACTTAGGTGCATCAGGCTTGGATCAAATTGATGTTGCCAGACTTTGGTGCACCAGGCTTGGATCAAAACGATGTTGCCAGACTTTGGTGCACCAGGCTTGGATCAAAATGATGCTCCTAGACTTTGGTGCACCAGGCTTGGATCAAAACGATGTTGCCAGACTTTGGTGCACCAGGCTTGGATCAAAATGATGCTCCTAGACTTAGGTGCACCAGGCTTGGATCAAAATGATGCTCCTAGACTTAGGTGCACCAGGCTTGGATCAAAATGATGCTCCTAGACTTTGGTGCACCAGGCTTGGATCAAAATGATGCTCCTAGACTTTGGTGCACCAGGCTTGGATCAAAATGATGCTCCTAGACTTTGGTGCACCAGGCTTGGATCAAAATGATGCTCCTAGACTTAGGTGCACCAGGCGTGGATCGAGACTATGTTCCAAGACTTAGGTGCACCAGGCGTGGATCAACATGATTTCTCTTGAATGGCCTTGACTGAGGTTCAACAATTTTTTTAATAAAAATGATGTTCATAGACTTAGGTGCACCAGGCGTGGATCGAGACTATGTTCCCAGACTTAGGTGCACCAGGCGTGGATCGAGACTATGTTCCAAGACTTAGGTGCACCAGGCGTGGATCGAGACTATGTTCCCAGACTTAGGTGCACCAGGCGTGGATCGAGACTATGTTCCCAGACTTAGGTTCACCAGGATTGGATCAAAATGATGCTCCTAGACTTAGGTGTACCAGGCTTGGATTAAAATGATGCTCCTAGACTTAGGTGCACCAGGCGTGGATCGAGACTATGTTCCCAGACTTAGATACACCAGGCTGTTGACTGCCTTGCCCGTACGTACTGAAACTACACGACAAGAAGCTCTTGAAAAGGCTTTAAATTTATGATTGTATTGGTATTCAAAACTTTCTCGACTTAAGTTACACACCTTCTTTCATTAATATTAAATTTTTTCTCGGTTCTTGTTTCAAGGTGGTTCTTTCGATCTTTTGGTACCGACACGTCTCGTTTGTGTTGGGCTCATTTGAAATAGATGTCAAGATAGGAATAACGTGACTGTTTAAAAGAATTTTTTTTACTTGCACCCGTCATGGGAAGTCAACGCATCCAATTAGATCGACTTTTACACATTTGAAAACAATTCTCTTTACTGGATGCTGCAATTCTACATGAAACTATGATATCTTGGAAGTCAAACAAATATTAAGAACTGATATTCCAGCTTAGATCGTGAGATTCGGATGTGTACAGACTAGGTCCTATGCGTGTATCTTTTTTGCTTAGCTTATCCTTTTTTCTGTTTGTATGTCTATGTGTGTGCATTGCAGGCCACTATCCCATGATCAACACCGAATTCTTATCTTAATTGTTCCTTTTTTTTTCTTAGAGCTTTCATTTGGCCTGCAAGTATTGCACAGAATGATCAGGCAGCCTGTGCTAGTCATTTATTCAGTTATTCAGCCCATTGTGAATACAGTTTGGGGATCCCTGAGTTAGAGCATTCAGTTCACTACCCGGCCCACTATCTTGACACTTTAAACATAAAGCAACAACAACACAAACACGTTACACTTTAAACATAAAGCGACAACAACACAAACACGTAATACTTTAAAATCACTTACAAGCATTCCGCAAAGTTTTTAGAGTAGAGACAGTGATGGATTCATGGGTCTGTCTCAGTGTTGTGCCCCGCTGTTTTCAGAGAGATAATTATGTTCAGTTTTACACAGCGTTGGTTATATTCCATACTTCACAGTGTTGGTTATATTCAATTAGTGCAGTGTTGATTATGTCCAATTTTTCACTGTGTTTATCAACAGTCCCATTTTGTCACCAGTGTTGATTATCTGCCCATTTTTGACAGTTTTAATTATGTCTCATTGCTTTTTTTGTTGATTATGTCCCATGGTCTAAAGTGTTGCTCAGTATTTTCAAATCTTCATATAATTCAAGAAAATGGGGGGAAATCCCCAAAACTTTTAAAAAGTTTAGATTTCCATCACTCTATGTTCTATTACTTAAAGTAGGGCTGTGGAAATTAACGATTAATGTCTCGATTAATCGTTATAATTTTTTAACGATTATACATTTTGTTAACGATAAATTGACCCACCACCTTTAAATGTACTGGAATTCAAAAAGTAAAATATTTTGGCTGATAAATGTAGACTAATTTCAGGACAATTACACGAACATTTTGGTTTTAAACTATTGACTGACGTGAATGTTCAAAATGTTGATAAAGGTTTTTGTGTCCATTGACAGAAATCGTTTGCCTACCATGCAATGTTCCCTCTAAGTCTAAGCTTCGTTGGTCAGTGTGCCAAGTTTTAAAAAAACTCGGGTGCAAAGTTGCACAACGACCATTTTTTGTGCAATATTTTACCAAATTTGCTGCGCAGTGATTCTAAACTCCTGCGTGGCGTCGGTCAAATATCTGCACAGCCGCGCTGCTTAAAGGGAACATTGCTACCATGGTTCTAAAACTTTGCTTACATATCACCTGCAAACCAAACATCCTCTACAGTATCAGAAACTTCAGCTGAGCCAATCTAAAGCTATGTGAATGATTGTTCAGCTCGGCTGGTTATATTGTCAATAATAAGACCCGCTCATTACTTGAACCAGGAAATGACTGCAAAAAGCGAACATAGAGCGCTTAAACTCTAAACCCGGACAGATGAGGCCGTTAACTAGGGATAGCATTCATCTAGGAGAGAAAACTCCGAAATAAAATCAACTGCTGCCTTGCAGGAGGTGGAGGGATCCACAAAGGCTAGGGAACCTTACCCGACAAATAAGGCAGTTATCCAGAGAGCTGAAAGGGAACCCTCCCAGATGGTTTTGCGCAGGGCCAACAACCCAGCCATGTAAAAAGAAGATTGTTACTGAAACTGAAAGCAAAGCAAACACACATAACACAGTCAGAGGCGAGAGTGGAGCTCCCCAAAGGAGACTAATGAAGGCTTGTGGGGAAAGTCAACAGAATCCCACAAGGCCGACCACCCTACTCAAACCGATGAAAAAGAAAAACTACCTCATCCACAAGGCACCTCTCAACTTGGGAACATGGAATGTCCGAACACTACTAGAACCAGGCAGATGCGCCCAAGTCGCCAAAGAGATGGTAAAGTAGAAACTACAAATTCTGGGACTAAGTGAAGTACGGTGGAACACATTTGGAGAAACTAGACTTCAAGCAGGTGAAATCCTGCTCTTCTCTGGAAAAGAAAATGAAGAAGACACTCATGAAAATGGAGTAGCACTCCTATTGAACAAAGACGCATTTAAGAGCCTCCTTGAATGGGAGCCAATTTCAGACAGAATAATCAGAGCCAAATTCCTGTCCAGGTTCAAAAATGTCCATATCATTATGTGCTATGCTCCCAACCAACCTTGCACCCGAGGAAGATAAAGTGGCATTCTATGAACAACTTCAAAGTATAATGGATAAAATACCGAAAAGAGACATACTGGTCGTCATGGGCGATATGAATGCTAAAGTTGGCAAATGACAACATAGAGAGAGAGAAGGTAATGGGCATACATGGAGTGGGCAACATGAATGAAAATGGAGAGATGTTTGCAAACTTCTGCACATTCAATGAGCTGGTGATTGGAGGCATCATCTTCCCACACAAAAATTGCCACAAAGTAACGTGGGTTTCACCAGACAACAAAACAGAGAATCAAATAGACCACATCACTATAGGTCGCGCCTGGAGGAGCACATTGCAGGATGTACGAACAAAAAGAGGAGCAGACATTGGATCAGACCACCATCTGGTTGTGGCCAAGCTAAAAATAAAGCTAGCCAACCAAAGGCCAAAAACAGACAGGCGAATTAGATTTGACCTAGCCAAGCTCCGAAACCCACAGGAAAAGAACGAACTACAGCTAACCCTTAAAAACCGATTTGCTGCACTGCAACTAGACGATGATAATGAAGGACAGACAAAACCTGGGATAACTTCAAAGAAATTATTACAGTATCTTGCAAGGAAATACTAAAACCTGCCCCGGAAAACAAAAAACACTGGATCAGCGATGAGACATGGCAAAGAATTGAAGATCGGAAACATGCAAAACAAAAAGTGAATCAAGCCAAAACAAGAAAACATAAACAACTTACTCAACAAGAGTACCATACAATTTCAAAAGAGGTCACAAAAATGCTTAGAAATGACAAACGAATATTTTATAATAAGCTAGCTGAACAAGCAGAAGAAGCAGCAGGAAAAGGAGATCTAAAACAGTTATACAAAATTACTAAACTCTTGAGTGGCAAGAAATCTAACTACAATGTACCAGTCCGAGATAAACAAGGTAAAGTCATTTCCTCCATAGATGACCAGCTTAGAAGATGGAAAGAATATTTCCAGGAAGTCCTAAACAGACCGACCCCTCTGAACCCACCCGTTTTGACCACAGGAGAAACACTGGACATAAATATGGAAGAGATATCCAAAGAAGAAATATGGACGGCCATCAATCAAATGAAGACAGGAAAAGCAGCAGGTGTAGACAACATACCACCGGAGGTCCTAAAAGAAGGAGGAGCTGAAATCATCAACCAACTCCACAGTATCTTCAACAAAATTTGGTCAACTGAAACCCCTCCTGCAGAATGGAAAAGGGGCTTACTGATTAAAATTCCAAAGAACGGGGATCTGTCACAATGTGAGAAATGGCGAGGAATTACTCTACTATCAGTACCAAGCAAGGTCTTTAGCAGAACGATACTAAACAGAATAAAAGATGCCTGCGATGATCTCCTGAGAGAAGAACAAGCTGGGTTCAGAAAAGGAAGATCGTGCATTGACCAAATAGCAACACTCCGGATAATTATAGAACAATCTATTGAATGGCAATCTCCACTCTATGCCACATTTGTGGACTTTGAAAAGGCCTTTGATAGCATAAATAGAGAAACTATATGGTCAATAATGAGGCACTATGGATTACCAAATAAAATAACTAACATCATCCGAAATCTGTACGAAAACTTCACCTGCCAAGTAGTACATAATGGTAGACTAACAGATGAATTCCATGTCACAACTGGAGTCAAACAAGGATGCCTCCTTTCACCACTTCTGATCCTTCTTGTGTTAGACTGGGTCACAAAAGAAGCTTATGCAAGCTCAGGAAAAGGAATCCAGTGGAACCTAATGCAAAAACTAGAAGATTTGGAGTTTGCGGATGACTTGGCCATTCTGTCCCACAGACTCCAAGACATGCAAGACAAAGTCACAGCCTTGAGCGAGACTGGGAAAAGAGTAGGACTCAAGATAAACATTCAAAAAACAAAATTTTTGAAAAATAAAACTTCCTACAAGATGGAGTCATCCAAGTAGAAAACCACAACCTGGAGCAAGTTAACAACTTTGTATACCTTGGGAGTGTGGTCAGTGTAGCAGGGGGAACAGATGAGGACATCGAACGAAGAATAAATTTGGCGCGACAGGCTTTTGCCAATCTGAAACAGGTCTGGAGATCTACACACATCTCTGTCAAAACAAAAGTAAGGATCTTTAACACCAATGTTAAAACGGTTCTTCTTTATGGATCCGAAACATGGCGGACGACAGAGACAACAAAAAATAGACTCCAGACCTATGTTAACAGATGCCTCAGAAATATTCTGAAAATAAAATGGTTCGATAAGGTCGAAAACTCCAAGCTGTGGGAGAGGTGTGGACAAAGAACAGTAGAAACAACAAATCATGGAAAGAAAGTGGAGATGGATTGGACACACCCTCAGGAAAGATAACAGTAGGGCTAAGCAGGCCTTAGATTGGAACCCCCAGGGCAAGCGACAACGAGGAAGACCCAAGCGTACATGGAGACGGAGCATGTTGGACGAGGCTGGAAGGACTGGGAAGAGCTGGGAAGAACTGAAGCGACTGGCAAGGGACCCGTGTAGAGTGGCGAGCTTTGACAGAGGCCCTATGTTCCACAAGGAACTCAAAGGACAAATGATGATGATGATTACTTGAACCAAATACTGTAATGTCAATACACTTGTCTGTTTGCGTTGTTGGTTAAAAGATGTCCTATAAAGAAAACGTTCCAGTGTTCTTTCGATTTTCGACAAGTATTTTAATAAATGTTACTTATGACACCATAAATTTCAATTTTTGGCTTTAATCGAAATTAAAGACTAATTAATCGTTAATTTTTCAAAAGTTAACAATAAAATTAAAATTAATTGTTAACAGCCCTACTTTAAAGTAATTATCTTGAACTATCTCATTCTTTCTGCAGATGATGTTCCACGTGAAATTTTGGCCAGAGGAACAGAAGCAGTTGAAGCCTATGAGCAGGCCTGCACATCTGGCACTCAGCCTGTCTACAGAACTCGTCTCATGCTGGTTGGCCAGGAGCGTGTAGGAAAGACCAGCTTAAAAAGGGCTCTCACAGGACAGAGGTGAGATGTTTGACCATCCTGGCAGCCAATGAACTCTTGTCCTGCCATCCTTTTTGGAAAATAAAATATTCTACGATCAGGTTCTAACATATCATATATATATACGAGCAACAAAGCCCGTCCAAGGACGTTCCGCCACCTTTTGGTGGCATGTTGTAACTCCCCTCCAACAGCCGTCTCGACCGGCATTACATGTGCATCGCTTCAAAAATACTATTCATTATAGTTACAATTAAATAACTCATAAAAACAGAGCTTTTTGCTATAAATCCCAACGTGCATAACTCAAAATAAAGTCTTGGAAGAAATACTGCACCAAAAATAACTCGTTTTGAACGTCCGCGTAAATGGCGTAAACGTGTTCAATATGATTGGCTGTAGGAGTCATATGTGTTTGAGGGACCAATCGCTATAGATGACCTGACAGAACTTAGCCTTTTATTATATAGGATAGTTTCAGCAAGAGTTGAACATTTTATCATATTCTTTGAATAATTTGAATATCAGTTCTTATTGTTTCTTGTCACATTTGCAATAGAAAAATAGATGCTATGATTTTGTACATTGTATTTACTGTCTGGAGAAATAATTTTCTCTACATCTGAAGTTTAGTCTTTGGTTTCAGTGATTAGATATCAGTCTGAAAATATTTTTTTTCATTATGGGAAATATTTGAATTGGAGATTTGAACTTTAAATAAAACAAATACTTTTTACTCAACGTTAAACCTTTTTATCCCTACACACCAAGATCTTTGTCTTATCTTTTGGGGAGGCATGGAGACAAACAACAAAATTAACGAGACTGAACTAAGAAATAAAAAGAAATCTTAAACAAAGCTTTTTATTAGACACAGAGATTATATGGCATAATGGTGGCTGGGGGACGGGTATGTTGATTTATGGGACTGAACTCATGTCACAGAGCAATAAAGGGAGATAGCCTTCCCTGTTGCTGGCTTTAAAACCTGTATGGAGAATTTTATGTTCAAGGCTGTATTATTATATGTCAATGTAAAGGAATAGCATTATATAAATAGGTGAACGAATGGATAGTTGGATGGGCAGAAGGGTGGATATGGATAGATATAAATATGTACACAATTAATACAGTATGAGAGAGTTTTCAGATTTGTGTACAATATATATTATTTGGTCACTATTGCTGTCTCCTAACAAAAATTTCACGGTGTAAATTTGTTTGTATAGTTTAATGAATTAGATTGCAAATAACTACTGGCCTGAGTAGGACTAAAAATAGTCTTTTTAAGACCCCTAGTAACCATTTTTTAAATATTTTCTAAAATTTAATCATTAAGAGAATTTGTACAAATATATACAGAATATATATTCTTTTAAAATTAAAATATGAGCTAAATAACAAAGCTGTAAACATTCCTGTGTTTTGACATATGTATTGTCATTTATATGTCCCCCCTAAAAATATTTCCTTCCTCTTATATGTAAAAGCAGAATATGAAATAATGCACACTGGAAGACATGCTTAAAATTTTTAATTTGCTTCAAAGTAATAACCCAAAATAATAGATAAAAGTAAAGCATGTAAAAGACCATTTTATTCAAATTGGTCTGAAACTTATTAAATACTTTAAAATATGTTTTTATTATGATTCTAAATTATTTCTACTCTAAAATATAATAATTACACTTAAGGATTACACTAATTATTTATAACTACTGAAAAAAATAAACTTTTATACCTTTTTAAAGAATCTTAAAAATAATTACTGGTATATTAATTAATAAGATATGGAGCAAATTTGTGCATGCTGTTTCGTTCACTGTATTGGAATTTCACACTCCACACTTCATTAAACAAGGAGCCTTATGCAATGACTTTTATTTATTGATAAAATATATATTTATTATTTTATGAAAAACCAAAAAAAATTGCTGTGATTCTTTCAATTAGTTAAAAAATTTTATTTATTTTGCTCAGAGGCTTTTCTGAAGTTTACATTTTGTGACTTCAAATGACCTACAGCAAGTCCTAACACAGATAAAACATATTTTTTACTCCCTTAATCTGAACTTATATTTTTATTTATTACAATCAGGAAATCGGGTTAAAAATAACAACAATCCGGCAGGTCAAATTAAATCAATAAAATCAATTGAATTCAACAAAAGTTCATTGCCTTGCCCTAAAATCCATGATTTATCCAAACAAATAGAACCTGTAAAAAGGGGGAATAATCTCTGCCAAGGTATTGGACTCCGTATAAGAGACTTAATTAATCCATTTCCTGCTAAAGATTACAGATGATAAGAGTTTCCAATATAAAATGTCAGTGTATATCCTTATTAAAAAAAATTCTTATTCAGGAAGTGTTTCTATTTCATTATAGCTTCAATCTGTAGATATCAGTGACGTCTTTGCTTCACTATTTTTTTTTGTCATAGCCTATTGTCTTATAATAAATGCTAAAATGTGTTATATATAAATGTCACTATATATACATCCATTATAAATATATCTGAAACATTTCCAACAATGCCAAAAATATATTCAACCTGTCTAAAGAGTTTTTACCACGTTTTTATTAACTTGCTTTCGTGTCCACAATTTTTCAAATCTGCCAACGTAAAATTGAACCACTTCTGATGGTCCTAGAGAGCTCAAAATTTTACAACAGATAGATCACGGATGACAATGCATTGTATCAAAATTTCAGATCGATCGAATGTACCGTTATTAAATTATTGAACGTTTTAGTTTATCTATATATAAGAATTTGTACCGTCTGCTTTTGTTGACATCCATGAGTTCACCCCGTGACCACATTACCGTGTTTTTAAAACGTTGGGCTGGCGCTTATGAGGTGTTTGGTAAAATAAATAGAGGTAAAAAAATATTTTAAAAAACCAGGTTGTTTTAAGTGCACTAAAAAGAATAAAATAAATAGAAGTAAAAATAAGAGTTTTAAAAACCACGTTTTTATAAGTGGACTAAAAAGAAGATTGGTATTTTGGTATAAAAATTAAAGATTTCTAATTTAGAAGGCAAAAGAGAGATCCATAAGTGAGAGAATGAGTGAACCGCATATGTTAAACCTCATAAGCGCCCGCCCCACGTTTTTAGTCATATTAAATCAAAGTACTTGAACTTATAAGTTTAAAATTATTTTCTTCTTTTTAGTCCACTTATAAAAACGTGGTTTTTATAATTCTTATTTTTACTTCTATTTATTTGTTCTTGTTCTATTTCATATAAAGGGAGATCTGGCTAGGGTTATTCTGGGCTCTCCACTTCCAATTAGAACTGAAATGGAAGCCAGAATTTTTTCTGCATTGCTGAATTTTAAAATAGTTATGTCTTTGAAAAAGGCCAACTTATTTCAATTCATCCTGGGAGACAGCTGTAGCTCTTTTAAATTTGTTTTTCAGACAAATTTAAATTAAATTCCAGCTGTTCCAAAATGTTTTAATAAAATAAAATAATTCCTTTTTTTTATTTAATTAAACCAATAATTAGTGTGACTAGTTTTTTTTTCTCTCTCTGCTGAAATTATTTTGTTTAAATATTCTTTTGCTTATAAACATTTAGACTTTGGTATCTAACATCCAAATGGGCCTTTGTTTTGTCCATCTAAATTTGGTTTGTTAAAATTTTGATAAATTTATTACATGAAAATGTTGACTATGATAATCTTTATTTACAAGTTTGTTTCAAAAATTTTATTTGCGACAGTTAAATCTATCAGAAGTTTGACTCAGATTTTAGTTTGTCACAAGTTGTTGGCTTGTGGTTTTTTTTTACTTAAAAAAAAAGGTTATGTGAATTAATACAAATCCCAACATTGGTGAAATTTTATTCTTGAGCCAATTGATGTTTTAATTACAGCCATAACATAGAAGAGGCCAGCACCGACGGCATTGATCTGTCAGCATCATGCTCCTTCACACTCAACAATCGCTCATCTTGGAAGCTAGCCATCAAGGGAGATGAAACAGCAAGGAGAGAAAAGCTTCAAGATTCTATTGATCTGGGATCGTTAGGTAATTTAAGATTACTAATGCACTGCTTCTAGTTCTAGATGTTGGTAATATTGGGTAGCTCAGGGTTTTCATTCTATTACAGTGTAATTAGATTTAAATTATTAATCTTGCAAGAATTAAGAAGATTTTAGAGGTCATCGGATTACAACAGTTTCAAGCTGTAACATTTAGCTGCTAAGTCTTCTGTAGATCAATATATATCTTCTTTTTTTTTCATTACACTTATTGTGCTAAAAAAACGTAGAAGAAGTTTTACAAAAATTCAACCTACTGTAATGCTAAGGATTATTCTATTTTTTATGTTCATTTTGCATTTTTACTGTTTCACTTCATTACTGTACTATATATGCATGCACTGCATATTATTGACATGATTGCTTTGTACGTGGGTTCCAAACTATGGTTAAAATGGCTAAATTGTATAAGGTAATGAGGTAGACACACATCTCCAATGTAAGTTGACGACACCTTGAATATATAACTGGACCAATAATAATATTGCACAAAAAAATTTAAGCTTGTTTTTTTTAAGTAACTGCAGACTAACTGAAGCAAATAATAGTAACTAGCTGTGAACCAGGGAAAATAATAAAGACACTATTTTATTCATACTTTCCAAAATCAGGTGGAACAAAGGGTCTAGAAGAGGAATATAACCATGCCATAGCCGCCAATATAGCACAGGAGTTGCTGGCCCTCAGGAGGAAGGATGGAGTGGCCCAGGCTGTTATTAGTGACAGCATTGTTAAAAAGGTAGCCAACCACACCCCCCCCCCATACAAATGTCTATTTAATCATGGAAGGAACAAATTTTCCTTTTAATGTTTTCAAAAAGTATGCAATTGATTTAAATTAAAATTATTATTTTTTGGAATTTCTCTTCACAGCAATTATATATTTAGTCATGTCTAGTTGTTAATTATCTTGTGCAACGATTTATAATTTTTAGAATATTTTTTAAACTAAGCAGGACTATATTTTAAAGAAAATGTAATCAGAGTAGAGTATCTTTAAAACATGTTTACTATGTACCCTTCCTTGCTACTGCATCTAACATAAGTATTTTACCCCAAGAAGAGAAATCATGTGGTACTGATCATTTAATCCTTTTCAAGTTAGAGTATGCGTTAAATTTATATAAATAATTCCCAACAGCTGTGCCACAATTTCATGTTCAAAAGGATCCAAGAATTTCTAATCATCCAGTCCTTTTAACTGCTTACCTCCCATCTTGTCCTCAGAACAGCACTGCCACTGCCACCTTCACCCCTCTAGACACTGTGGTCAACAAAGACATTGTCCTGCTGTCTGACACCACCGGCTACCCCACCGTCCACATGGGCGTCCCCGACAACATCGCCACTTTGGTGCAAGAGATCATTGAGCAGAAGGAGGGAAGCCAGGGACCAACGAATCTGAGCTCCAACGTTGGGCCAGGGGCTCAGAAGGTGGTGCTCAACATATGGGACTTTGCTGGACAAGCTGTCTACTACACTACACACCAGGTCGGCTAGCTGAAAGAAATCACATAGCTTATGAGACCCCCCCCCCTTTTCCCACCGTGTGTTGAAAACTCATCCTTCTTGTTCACACTTATATTTTGTGTGGTTTGAAAAATTTAGCAAAATTAATTTTTTTCTGTCATACTTCAACTTATTTAAAGAGAAATGTAGGATCTAACAGCAACCGTCAAGCATAAAAGAACTGTCAACATGTTGAGTTTTTTATCAATGCAAAATTCACAATGTGAACAGACTGCCAACTATTTTTAGATTTAATCTCTTACTTAACTTTGTGGAGTCAAACAAAGCTCTATTTTTCTTTTGTTTCTGTTTTAATATGTACCCTAACTCATCCTTAGTAATACAAAGCGGGACACAGGGCGCCTACATTAGAGGCTGTTTATTTAATCAAATGAAATGAATATATTTAAGTAATAAAACCCTTCTACATCACTCTAATTAATAATGTTTACACCCAGGTCTTTCTAACAAGCAGGGCTGTGTATTGTATTGTGTTTAATCTCTGTGATGATCTTAAGTCAAAACCTCAGGATTTCAATAAAAAGGTACTTTTTTTTTCTTTTTAAATATTAAACAAATGTACCGTACATACTCCCATATAAGCCGAGTTTAGAACTATAAAATACAATACTGAAATCAGGGGGTCGAACACAAAATGGACACAACATGAGTTGTGAGCAACTTATGAGTTGAGGTTCAGATATTATTATATCAAATAATGTGTAAAGAGCAGAACGCGTTTTTATGTCATTCCAAAAGGTAAATAGGTGAATAGGAAATTCACAAGTGAGATTCGGATAAACGGGCAAAAACTCGAGGAGGTCTCCACCTTCAAATATCTAGGGGCCATAATATTCGACGAAGGCTCAAAGCCAGAAATTCTTGCCAGAGTGGCCCAAACAATGGCAGCATAGAGTAAACTAAAGCACATCTGGCAAAGCAAGAAGCTCTCCCTGAGATCAAAGATCCGACTAATGCGCTCTCTGGCGATGTCGGTCTTCTTGTATGGTTGTGAGGCTTGGACGCTCACTGCAGACCTTCAAAGAATAATCAATGCGCTAGAGATGAGATGTTTCAGAAAGATAATGAACATCTCCTACACAGCGCACATCACAAACGAAGCGGTCAGCAACACAATAAGTACTGTCATTTGCCCCTACAAGGACCTTCTCACCTCCATTAAGAAGAGGAAACTACGATGGTACGGACACGTGACAAGAACTGGAGGTCTCGCAAAGACTATATTGCAAGGCACAGTCCAGGGAGGAAGGAAAAGACGCAGCAGACAAAAGAAGAGATGGGAGGACGATATCAAAGAGTGGACCGGCCTGTCATTCAGAGACTCTCAAAGGGCAGCACACGACCGGGACAAATGGCGTGAGATAGTGAGCAGTTCACGATGGTGCCCCAACGACGGGTTAAGGGATAGTTCAAGTTCAAAAGGTAAACAAACTGGTATGTAAGAAAAAAGTAAGCATTTTACATCTTTGCAGTAACGAATTTATATGAACCAAAAATATGGAGTAAAATTAGACAATTGTATGGTCGGCATATATGCGGGTTTTTGCAAATACTTGCCATTTCAAAGCCCTTTAAGGGGATTGGCTTATATGCAATGTAGGCTTATATGTGAGTAAATACGGTAATTCATGGATTATATTTCCCTCACAGTAAAAAAAATGATATTTAGAAAAATTAATTTTTCTGAGTTATTAAATATGTAATACATTTACTATGGTATTTCATTAAAATATATATAAATCAACCTCAACCTGGAGTTTTAAATGAATACATTCTTTTTAAAAATTAGGGGCACAGTGGTCGAGTGGCATGCCCGCTCGGCTGGCGTATCAAGGGTCATGGGTTCAAATGAAGGCAGGTATTTGTTCCCGAGGCCAAGGGTGTCCTTGAGTCCACCCAGCCCTGAATGGGTACCTGACACTAGTTAGGGAAACAAAGGCGGCTGGGATTAGCCTGTTCCCTCATAGCCTTGGCCTGTGAACGCTGCATCACTTGCCAACAGACCGGTATGGTCTGTGAGCTCTTTTAACAGAATGTAGGACGCAATTGTCTTCTGTATAGATAGAGCGTCTGTAATAGATAAGATAATATGAAAAATGATTTAATATTACTCTGGCTTTGTCCATTTAGTTTAGCTGAAATAAAGCAACGTCAGTCTCTTGTCTTTGTTTATGCATCTTAAAAAATACATTAGATAATTGCCCAGCTATAGAACCGGCTTGATTCTGAGCTCACACCTCCCTCATTCTATCTAGACTGGCATTCTATCCAGCAGTATGAGCACCCTTGAGTACATGGACTTTTGGATGAGATCCATTCACGCCCATGCTGCAGAGAACACCAGAAACAACATTGAGAACACTGCCTTAGCTCCACCAATTTTTCTGGTGGGGACACATAGAAACAGCCTTGACCCTGACCCTGTCATTACGTCAGAAAAGGTATATTTGGAGATCAGTTAAACAACAGTCTGATTGCTAATTCTTATTTATTAAAAACAGTTAATGGTTTTTTTACTTAAATGTACATGATTCTTAAACTTTGGCAACACGTTTTTTAAAAGATATATTTAGTTAGCAATATCTATTTAACAGACTGATGTTTACAAATATTAGTTAAATTGACTCCATGATTATTAAAAAATATTTTAATTATTTTAAAATTTGAAAACTCAACATTACTTTTTTTAAAATAATATTTTAAAGTTAAATTTTTGCCTGTCTTCTGACATAAGTATGTGTAATACTTTGTAAAAGGTATTCACTTTTCTTATTCACTAAAAGTTCAAAAGAAATAGTCACTAATGACTAAAAAGAAATTTAAAAATCACTTTGATTACGTTCAATGTTCCCTTTAAGATGCATGGGCCCATGTGCAAAGTTGCAAAGCACCCATTTTTTGCGCAGTATTTTACACAAATTGCTGCATGGTATTTCTAAACTACTGCGCGGCTTCGGCTAGATATCCGGGCGGCCGCGCAGCTTAAAGGGAACATTGATCATGTTGTCCCAGACATACTTTTCTGAGATGTAAGAAAACTTTTCTGTGACAAGGTTGAGGAACAGTTTGCCTTAATTCGGGAGTTCCTTGTTGGGAAGCCTTACACCCAGCATGTGGTGCTGCCTTTCTACGCCGTTGAGAACAACATGCTATCAGGAGAAGACCAACAGGTAGTTAGGTGCATGTCATGTGATACAGTGGTCTCGAGCGGTTTATTTTCATCAGGTTTTTTGATGTGTTGTGAACTGAGGCTTAAATTTTAAATTAAAACATTAATAAGGGAACCATCAGGCTAATCTATACAAATATAAAAATAAGGATAAATTTTAAAAATTGTATGTAAAAATATCTCCTAGGATATGATATATGTTTCAAGTTAGTGTAAACTTTAGCAGCAATCTGATGATGTTGTTTTAAAAGGACAGAAAAATAAAGAGTGATTGGTAGCGGTTAGATAAGTGAATAAAATATCTCAGCACCGGCAATTAAGTGAGAAACAATTTCCTAACAATAATAATAATTTGTTTTATGATGACCGTCCAGATTGACATTCTGAGGGCAGAGATAGAAACAGTGGCCAGCAGACAGCCATACATTGGTGAGCTCATGCCCATCAAGTGGTTGAGGTTTGAACAAGAGATCACAGCACAGGCGGACGCTGGAGTCAACTTTGCCACATACAATCAGGTCAATGTCAAATGCTCTTCGCAACACAAATCCATTCACATCAAATGAACCAAAAGAAAGAAAGAAATTAAAAAGCAAACAACAAAATGAGCCAGGGAATTGAATGTTTTATCACATGACTTGAGATGTTTATTAGATTTCATATTTAATTTTTATATCAAATCACTTGATGCATATTGAAGATATTAATTTTGAAAGACCTTTAGCACTTTTCCTTCATTCCACAAGTTTATTGTATGAGGTGGGTAGCTAAACTTTATGTAGCCAGTATGTAGTCTAATGGCAATTGTTACCAGTATGTAGTGTAATGGCAATGTGAGTTTTTGTTTTAAACTTTCTGCACACAATATGTGAGTTATTTCATAATTTGTGTGTGTAAGACTTTGGGTTAACCGACAAAGCGGCCCCGACGAATAGGCCCCGACATAACCGCACCGTCAAAATGGCCCCTGTCAAAACAGCCCCGGTCAAAACGGCACCCAACAAATTGGCCCTGGACTAAATGATTTTAAATGGAATAAAAATACAATCAAGTGTTTATTAGTATTTTTAAATCCTTTATATTAACTCGTTGTGTCTGCGGCCGACCGACCGACCTTGCTTGCTTGCTTGTCGCCAAAACTTTTGATGGATTTTTAACCCACTTGCTCGCAAGATAGCGAGCTGAAATTTTGCAGGCAGTTTCGTACCGATGATAAAAACAATGTATCAAAATTTCAGATCGATCGCATGTACCGTAATTAAATTATTGATTTTTTAGATTATTTTATTTATTCCTATGTATCATGCTATTTTTTGAGATAGAGCGTCGCGGTGCGTATTATATTGAACAACCTTTCTGTCGCGCAATAAGGTGCGTATTTTATTGACAGCTCTTTTTATAAACATATTCCTGATCGGTGCGCATTATATTAAACATGTTTTACGACACAACTGCAATTTTGTATTTCTGGATGGTCTGGCGCTGCGTATTATAATGAACATTCTTTTAATTACTTCTCGTACATAAAGGATTTATAGTCAAAAACTTGGTTTTTTACGGGTTTTTCTTATTACTCACTGATTCAGAGTCAGGTTTAGTTCACAAGAAACAATAATAACATTACAATTTAATAACAGTTAGCCTATATGGTACCAAGTCAAAATTCTTTGTTGAGAAGAAATAATATAATAATATCACAAGAAATAATTTTACATTGTGACCAATTTCTTAAATGGTCAAAAAGCTGACAAAAGGTTAAAATGCAAAAAAGTTTAATTGTGTTAAACAATGTAAACAATTTCTCTGGGGCCGTTTTGACGGGTGAGGATGACTTTATGTTACATAGTATAGTAGTAATTTATTTATATAATTTGTTAGACTTTATTTCACACGACATAAAAGTAATATCATGTATATATTAACATTTTCTTGTTATTTTATTTAAAAATATGACAATCTCAAAGAAAACAATAGCTAATCTAGTTTTTTACCGAAATGAAGAAAGGAACAAAGTGCAGAAATTATTTATCGAAATTTGATAACTCTTAGCGATGTTTCGTGGCCAAATCATGGCTGCTGCTACAAACACTGAAATCACTATGAAATTCTGACTGCTGTTCCATATTCACTGAGAGGTTTCATCTTAACACATAACCTCTCATCACGCCTCTGAAAAGAGTAAAATAACGTTAAAGTAAAAAGCATTGTGTTCCTATATGAAGTATATTTTATTTTGTTATCTTTATCCAATCTCCATGTCTTTGTTATGCAGTGCGTCTTCCTTGAGTTATGTCTCTTGTCACAAACAACATCTGTACAGTTTCAAAGAGCTCCACTGTTTCTATCTGTACAGTATCAAAGAGCTCCACTATTTCTATCTGTACAGTTTCAAAGAGCTCCACTATTTCTATCTGTACAGTTTCAAAGAGCTCCACTATTTCTATCTGTACAGTTTCAAAGAGCTCCACTATTTCTATCTGTACAGTCTCAAAGAGCTCCACTATTTCTATCTGTACAGTTTCAAAGAGCTCCACTATTTCTATCTGTACAGTCTCAAAGAGCTCCACAATTTCTATCTTTACAGTTTCAAAGAGCTCCACTATTTCTATCTGTACAGTCTCAAAGAACTCCACTATTTCTATCTGTACGGTTTCTAAGAGCTCCACTATTTCTATCTGTACAGTCTCAAAGAGCTCCACTATTTCTATCTGTACAGTTTCAAAGAGCTCCACTATTTCTATCTGTACAGTATCAAAGAGCTCCACTATTTCTATCTGTACAGTTTCAAAGAGCTCCACTATTTCTATCTGTACAGTCTCAAAGAGCTCCACAATTTCTATCTTTACAGTTTCAAAGAGCTCCACTATTTCTATCTGTACAGTCTCAAAGAGCTCCACAATTTCTATCTGTACAGTCTCAAAGAGCTCCACTATTTCTATCTGTACAGTTTCAAAGAGCTCCACTATTTCTATCTGTACAGTCTCAAAGAGCTCCACTATTTCTATCTGTACGGTTTCAAAGAGCTCCACTATTTCTATCTGTACAGTCTCAAAGAGCTCCACTATTTCTATCTGCTGCAGGTTTATGAGATAGCCATCAACCAGAACATACCAAAGTCTGAAGTTCATGCTCTGCTAAACTTCTACCACGACCTTGGCATGCTGATCTTCTATGGATCAAACAAGACCACTGACCAGATCCTTTGTAACACAGTGGTTCTCAACCCACAGTGGCTGGTCAACATGTTCAAGCAAGTCACCGCTAGCCGTCCCCAAGAAAGTGAAGTAGGTGTTATTAAAAAATGTTGATTAATCATTCAAAATAATTGATTCCTAGTGGTGTTGTTGGTTGTAGCTCCCTGGCTCTGTGAATGTAAATATTCTATGGCTCCATGTGTGTAGAAATGTGTATGACTCTACACATTTAGAGGTTTGTATGGTTCTATGCATGTAGAGGGCTTGCTTGGGGGGGGGATTGTTTGAATATGATTACATTTCTGTTTGAAAAAATATGTTGAGGGCTTCTTTTGATACGCTGTGTATCTTGGAGCATATGTATGGCTGTGTAGGTAAATTTTAGTTTCCATAATTTCATTAGACAGTAAAGAAAGCAATTCTTCTCATTCTTATAGACTTTTTTTTTCATTATCTTTTAAATGTTTGTCTATTATTGTATCAAAAGCTGAGTCTTGTTACTGACAAGTGGATGCAACTCATTAACCATGGTGTCCTGGAGGAAGGTTTACTTCCCTTCATTTGGACCCAAGCCTCAGACCACCATAATTTTTTATTGGGGCTCATGACAAAGTTTGACCTCATCTGTCCACGGCTGCCACCATCGGGACAAGTAAGCACAGCATATATTAACTTTATAAAGAAATCATAAATTTTCATTTTAAAACTTTCAACAGAAAAAAAATCTTATTCCCAGTATGAAAGGAAACGTAATGCTGTTAAATTAAATTGATATATTTTTTTAATCAATGTGCACTTTGCAGTAATTGAATTTTTTTTTAGTGAAACCAATTCTGAATGATATTTATTTCTAATTGAATCTGAAATTTTTTTAAAAAACTAAATCAAAGATGAGCTTTAATTCACTTGAAAGTAGAAAATAATTTTAAAATTATTAGGCAAAGACACACTTTGCCAAAGTGTAGATAATTATATTGTGTAAGTTAAGGTTTTCAAATTTGAATGTAGAAGAATTCTGTTTTAATTTTTGAAAATTATAATCTTAAAATCCTTTTTGCTTGTTGCTAAATCCCTTTTAATAAATTATACATTTTTATGGGGTTTTTTTTAGCCCATAGTTGATAGAAAGAATAAAATCTGGAGCTGTATATTAGTAGCACTCCAGCCTACATAACACACACTCATCAACTGAGGTCAACTATAGTGAGAGGGTTATGTGTGATATCCACTTCTGTCACCAACCTATCCCCCCCCTCCCTTCCTGCATCCTCACCACCACCTTACCCGTCCCTCCTCCCACAGTTCACTGAATGTAGCGGGTGCAATGTTACATTATCAATGAAGACACAGAGCCAAGTGTCAACAAATAAATTATGTTTGGCAAACACTTACAATAGAAATTTGAGTAGAAAGAAAGTGGTTTGAATGAGGATTTTTAAAATTGTTTTCCTTTTTTTCACTAGATGGTTCAGTTTTTTAAAATTCTCTTTTGACAGTCCCATCGATACGCTAACAAAAGCTGGTATGTTCCTATGAGATTTGGCCGATGTGAGGATAAAAAGGAAGTTTATGTACAAACAGCACACGATGCCAGATTTTACATTGACTTCAATGGCTTTCTGCCAGGTAGGTTTGAATAACGGCTTGATCTACATTATGGCTTGACAAAATTTACATTATCCAATCAAAGCATTTGAGCTGCGTAAGTACATTTTAATAATTTCCTTGAGCTCTGTGTTTCTGTCAAATATTTGGCCCAATTCATGATTGTGCCCTCATTTCATGATTGTGCCCTCATTTCATGATTGTGCCCTCATTACATGATTGTGCCCTTATTTCATGATTGTGCCCTCATTTCATGATTGTGCCTTCATTACATGATTGTGCCCCCCATTTCATGATTGTGCCCTCATTTCAGATGGTTTGTTCCATCGCTTGCAAGCCAGAGCCATACACTGGTCCCAGGAACACGGTGGACGTGACCTCTACCTGGCACAGGGCATCGCACGTTTATTTGTGGATCCCGACCATGATCTGCTGCTGGAGGTCGCCGCCTCACACAGGGTCAAGGTCAGTTCAGTCAGAGGAGCAGTCATGTCATAATCTTAGTTTATATAAAGATCATGTTGCAATATTCATAAAATTTGTTGAAAAAAAATGTACATTTGTCTTCTACCCCAAAATTCTATCTCAGCTCTAATATGTCTAATATTTTGAAACAGATTCTTACCTATGTAATGGCAGTCAATGACCTGAATGAATAAAATTTGTAAACTTTGCAGGTGTTTTGAATTCATTCATCAGGTTATTTTGCCAAGATTGTAAACCACATAAAGTGTTTCTTAACATTCTTGACAGGTGCTTGTGATGCATGTGAAGGACAAAGAGGCAACATCATCCAAGAGGTTCACCAGCCCTGTCCCAGAGGTTGTGGCCAAGGTAGGAATGTTGTTTGTTGCCAGAGAATCATTGATGTTGAAAAGTAAAATACGAAATACACAAACAAATTGTGCAATAAAAACAATAAATTTAAGCTTTATTATTTAATTGATACAACAGTAAACGTTTTGGCTAATGCCTTCATTTGTACAATTGACATGAAGCACTTACATAAGTATTAAAATCATATTTAAATTAATAAGACATACTAATACACAAATCAAGAAAAAAATAGTTACGTAAAGATAAAAAGAAAGGAGAAACAACAAACAAACAATGACACAGGATATACGAAAAACGAGGAAGTGCCATTCAAGTGACTTTAGTTTTAATGCTCTTTTATCATAGGCTCAAAGCTGCCTTAAAAAATATATAAAAAATTCTTTGCATAACATAACCATCATTTATAAGGGCATTGTTTTTCTTATTGTTAATCAGTCTGATATTTTGGGACAGGTTCGCAACTTTCTTGAGGGCTGCCTAGTAGACCTGAGAGTGATGTGGATGAAACGCCTGGCCTACAAGATGTGCTTTGCGTGTCCCTGCGACAAAGTTTGTCAACGGCATGAGGCGGAGGCTTGCCCCTGTGAGGAATGTCTGCATCTTCTTGATTTAAATGAATGTCTTACTAGCCAGGTAAGTGCATGGCTTAAGTTGTTTACTTAAAGATAGACAACAATAATTTAGGTAACTGTAATCTTATCTTATCTGTTACAGACGCTCCTTCTGTACTGAAGATCATTGCGTCCTATGCTTATCCATTATTTAACTCCATTTATTAACAAACCCTGTTAACTAATATTATTTGTCTCCCAATAATTTACCTCTCTTCTCTATATTAGGAATTTAACTTTCTCTATCAATTTAAGTGAATATTTGAAAGGTTTCAAATTAGCACCAAGCTGCAACTTGTACTGTTATTATCGCTACCAGTGTGAAAAGTAAGATGGTCATTTGGGCTATTTTAAAATGTAGCTCAACTTCCTCAGGTTGTGTGTTGTGAACACCGTCGTGTTAAAACTGAGTCTTTCAAAAAATGGTTTCCAGCACTGAATGCCAACGGTGAGTGACTGCCGCATAGTAAAACTTCTGTCAGTATTCTAAGATATTAAATAATTAGTGGGAAATGTATAGTTTGGGAAAAATTATTCATTGGTCTGTAGTACAATTCTTTATTAAATTTTACATTCATTATCAAAGCATTTTAATTAACTCACTAAGAAAAATGATTGGTCATTGTTAATTGTTTCCATTGTTGCTAGCATTATTATAATATTTTTAATGTGAGATAATGGTGTGAAAATTAAAACAATATAATTTGCAATTGTCACAAGTAGTGTCTGTCAGTCCTGACGCTACTAATTTTAGAAAGCAGGGAAAACCAAATTACTGCACCAAAGCATCAAAAGGTGTGCAAATTAAAGATGCGCTGTAAAAAAATATTATATGATGTTATTGTTTTCGCTCATATTTTAATTTTGGAAAAGGGATCAATGTAAAAAGAGGATTTGATGATGGTTAATTATAAAATAAAAAACAAAGGGGGCGCCGTAGGCGCCCTGCAACCCCTATTATAAAATACTTTGTGTACATTTCAGAAAGTTTAATATTTCGTATTTATCAAACAAGGACAAGTTAGTTGGGCTTTTGAAAAAGGTCGGCGCCGGCGCCCTAAAAAAAAGTGCATTTTTTATAAAATAAATAGATTTCAGCTGAAAACTTCCGTCATTTTTGACGGGTGTACGCTAGTAATTATATAACCTATAATAATGTCAGTGCTATCAATAAACACATAAGATCGCCACCATAAATTGGAACACAGTTTGTATGATGTTAACTATTTAGCTGGCTCCTACTCACACAGAGAAAAATAAACATATTCCAGAATTCAGAGAACCAATTATAATCACCCCAGATATACAGCAAGGACATGGGAATATTGAACGTCATTTCCCAAGTCTACCGAGCTGGCTGAAGGTGGCGGCCAAACTGCTGAATGGCGCACCCGATAATCATAGCTGGTTTGCTCTGGCTCGCCTCATGGGTGGGTACAAATTTTACTTATAATAAAATCATTAAAACTTATGACTGATGGATGATATTTAAACTATTTTTTTTTATATAAAAGCTGCATTTATATTATGCATTTTCTTAAACTGTGGTTCAAATATTTTGAACAAAATTTATCTGTCATAAACTTAGGATTTGACCTAAAGACAAGTGAGTTTATTATGGGACCCGACCCACTCCAATGGTCTTTTGTTCTATCCATCATAACTTCAAGTTTCTTTGCTCCTGGACAATTTATATTCTTCAAATGTCTTAGTACATGCACTTACTTTAATTTTGAGAACTGTCGGTGCGGTGAAGTTTTTCCTTCACTATCTTCAAAATTCTTTCACACGAAATAAAAATGGGGAAATAATAAATGAGTTTTAGCATTTCCATTTTATGGAACCTGCAGGTATTTAATCCGATTTTTAATCTCTAGTGAACATGAACAAAAGTAATTGTCTTGAAATATCTTTATAAAGAATCTTAATGTCGGAATTATTGTCTCTTCTGTTCCGTTTCCCTCTTCTCCAAATAAATCTGTTTATAAGAATAGAATCAAGCTAAGATTTTTGTAGCTTATAATCATTTTATCTGACATGTAACGTGCCCTATCCTCCAGAGGCGTCACTAGGGTGTGTCACCCAGTGCGGAAGCTCATGGTGTCACACCCTCAAGACTTACCCCATAGACCTCTTACGAGTGTGCCAGTGACAAATAACGGGAACATACAGAATTTAAAACTTTGGTGTCACCCCTTGTGTTTGTGTCACCCGGTGCTGTCCGCTTCCCCCCTAACCCCCCCTAGTCACGCCTCTGCTATCCTCTACTAATGCTTCCACTGTCATTAGAAGACGGGGAATATCTCTGAGATAAATAAATTTAAATAATTTTTTTTTAATGAAAATCCATTTGAAGTAACAACAATGTGTGTTGATTTTTCAATCTAGAATCAACCTCACCACCACCAGATATAATGGATGTCATTAAAATTAAATTGAGCAAATTTCCCCTTCGTTAATCATAACTCAAACCCTGATAAAATCAGGGTGACATACAGATAGCCATAGGAGTGGAGTGGAAAGGTGGATTTTAATTTTGTTTTTTCCATCTCTTTGGAGTTATTTCTTTTCAACCAGCGTACAATAAATAATTCACTTTTTTAATGATACATTTTTCTAGCTGCCAGTTATGCTGCAATGACAATGCATTTTTTAATTAAAACTTCTAAAAAAATAATTTTTAACGATTTCACAAAAATGATGATCAACAATTGTCATAGTGCATCTCTGTTTTCATAGGAATATGGGGCCGTCCATAAAGTACGTCACGCTCCAGAGGGGGGGAGGGGGTGTAAGAAAGTGTGACAGTTTGTGACAGTGTCCGGCCATGTGTGATGTCACGCTGTTTTCTATTAAATTTTAATTATTTTGTTACTAAAAATAACAAAATTTGTTCAAAAGTGTGACGTACTTTAGGGGGGGGTCCTGAGATTTGTGACAGTTTGTGACAGGGGGGAGGGGGAGTTAAAAATGGTAAAAAATAGCGTGACGTACTTTATGGACGGCCCCTATGGTCTTTGTTTGGTGTCTTGTTGTTTTTGTTCAATATTCCCCTAAATGTTATTTTAATATAACAGTTACGTGATGGTAGTAAATAACAAATAAATTAGATTATATTTTAACAGGTCTTTTTCAGAAAATAACAACTAAACTTGATTAAATCGAAATAGTTCATTAGTAGTTAAAGACAACTAATTTTGATTACATCCAAATAGTTATTTAGTAGTTAAAGACAACTAAATTTGATTACATCCAAATAGTTCATTAGTACTTGAAGATAACTAAATTTGATTACATCCAAATAGTTATTTAGTAGTTAAAGACAACTAAATTTGATTACATCCAAATACCGTATATACTCGTTCTATAGCCCGTTCGTTCATAAGCCGACCCCCCCACTTTTGGAAGGGAAAAGTATTAAAAGTGTATAACCCGGTCGCAAGCCGACCCCCCAAAAATAATAGGACAGCTTTAAAAAAATGGTACATATTTTTTTTAAACTACAAGCTAAATCGGTCATTATGATGTTTACTTTGTACTGCCTATCTTTGTCTTTCTGCTCTTTGTTGAGCAAGAGTTAACGGTATTTAAAAACAAAAATTATTTGGTAAACAGTGACAAAAGCGCGTACATTAAAATCCGTGGTTTGAAAACAAAATTTGTAAAACAATTTATTAAAACGTTCACAAAAATAAATAAAATGATTAAATAAGGTAAGTGCTGAATTTTAATAATATATTATAGCTTCTGATAGAGCAGTCGAATCTTGTAGAATGTAGAAAAAGGACATTGATAATCTACAATAACAACACCGATATTCAATATTCATGCAGAAATCACCTATCACCCGCTCATAAGCCGACCCACTCACTTTTTCCCCCTAGATTTTGTCCAAAAAAGGTCGGCTTGCGAACGAGTATAAACGGTAGTTCATTAGTACTTGAAGATAACTAATAAGTTTTTAGTAATAAACGGTTAGTTTCTTTAGTTCATTTAAGTACTTGAATGACACTAAATTTGATTACATCCACTAGGTCATTAGAAGACCTAACTGTTGTTCTATATCTTCAGGCTACAAACAAAATCGCATCGACCTGCTGAATGAGGATCTGAACCCATCCCTTGCGTTACTGACTGACTGGATCGTCTCCTCTGGTAACACCACGATGTCTGTGGATGTTTTGCTTCACTACCTCCAACAGCTTGGATGTCATGATGTCATAGATGTCATAACCAGGGCCAAAGGTACACTTTAACCACTTCATTAGCCTGAGAGTTTAACCACTTCATTAGCCTGAAGTTTAACCACTCATAGCCTGAAGTTTACCCCCAGCTGTGTGACCACAGAAGCATCATATCTTGTATCACCTTGCTATCAGATGTATTCAAATAATCTTTTAAATTTACGTCGTTGGGCTAATGGTGACCCAGTTCCAAGCTGTCATTTAAAACAGTTCAAAGAAGTTCAATATTTGTTGGCATAATACCTTGCTTTAAAAAAATGATGTGTTTGGTAGCTTTTCTCACATTTTGGATTTCTTGCTATTTTTTAGGAAAAGTATAGTGTCAAATTTTTAAACTATTTTTGATGAGACTCAACAAGTTGTTGCAAAATAATTTCAAGACCTCAAGGGGAAAAACTGGCTTTGTGACATTTTTTAATTTTTTTAGTTGTCACCTCTATCTCATAGATGGTCAAAAATAGAATGTTCTGAATGAGGTTTAATGGAAAACATTTCTAACCCTATGAAATTTAAAATGTCTTTAGTTAATTAATGATAAGTCTGAATAGTTTTGAACTTAAAAACTTGAATATCTCAAAGCTTCAAAAATTTCACATTGATGTTTTCATTTGTTTATTAAGTTGTGCAATAATGTCCAAAATAAAAAAACAAGAAGAAAAAAATCGAATGAGTATTTAAACGCAATTTCCAACAAGGAATTTGCGATTTTTTATGAAGGGAAATCATTCTAGATTACAATAAAAGTTGATTTAAATAAGTAATTCTGAAACTAAACACAATATGACACATCCCCTCACGCTACATCACACCATGAATGTGTCAATATAATGGGCACCACACAACAATCTAACATAAGCATTCACAAAGCGGGAAAACCCCATTAACTATCATTCTAGATTACATTAAAAGTCATTTCAAATCAAGAATTCTGAAAGTAAACAAAACAATTGCTATCTACAAATTGCTGCTAAAATTACAGGAGTCGAACGAAAGAACATTATGAAAAATGCCTACTCCAACATTGTTCGAAATATTATTACCTATTGTTTGACGTTTGTTTCAAACCTATAGATGTTATGTTTGGCGAGAAATTGACAAAATACTGATATTTTTCGGGTTTTTTGGATTTTCCAGGAAATCCAGTAAACCTTTTCGGTATTTTTTTTGACGTTGCACATCCTTGGGACCTCCTTAGCATATTTGCAAAAGACCCAACCCTCTATCTGGTATGGTTCAGGAGGACTTGCATTGTCAAGCTTGACAGACATTTCGAATCTGTAAACGCAATTTTTGCAAGGGAAATTGCGTTAAAAATTGTATAGAGAATAGTTTAAGACACTGCATTGACTTTCATCATCAGAAATAAATTTTGTTCATAACTTTGTTGGCTTTCAGAGTTTGAGTTTGACAGACCCCAAGTGTTCCTTAGCTACCAGTGGGACGTGCAGGATGAGGTGGCAGCTATAAGAAACTATCTGGAGAGATCTGGCTACTCCTGCTGGATGGACATTGGTCAGATGGGCGGAGGGGACCAGTTGTCCAACAAAATTGACCAGGGACTGAGAGGATGCAAGGTGTGCAGAGGGGTTGGGCAGGAGTACACAATAAAAATTAAATTTCCAGTTGTGTCTAAATGTCAAGTGTACAAACTATAATTCAATGTGCAGCTGTGTCTAAATGTCAAGTTCACAAACTACTATTCAATATTCTTTTGTGTGAACATCAAGCTGATTACATTTCCATACTTTGGTGGGTTCATTATGAGCATTGCTAGGGAGCATCTTAAAATCATTTCATACTGTGACAGACAGTGATCTTCAGACTTGATTGTCACACATGTTACACAAGTTAAGACTTGATTGTCACACATGTTACAGAAATTAAGACTTGATGGTCACACATGTTACACAAGTGAAGACTTGATTGCCACACATGTTACACAAGTTAAGACTTGATTGTCACACATGTTACAGAAGTTAAGACTTGATTGTCACACATGTTACACAAGTTAAGACTTGATTGTCACACATGTTACACAAGTTAAGACTTGATTGTCACACATGTTACACAAGTTAAGACTTGATTGTCACACATGTTACACAAGTTAAGACTATCAACAATTATTATTACCAATGTCTTTCCACTTGACCGATGTCCATTCCCAGGTTGTCCTGGCTTGCATCACACCCAAGTACATCGCCTCCCACTTGTGCAACAGAGAACTCTGGCTGGCTGACATGCTGCAGAAGCCCATCATTCCGGTCATCATGGAGACGGTCAGCTGGCCGCCACCAGGGGGCATGGCCGTCATTCTGTCCCAGCTGGTCTACATAAACATGAAAGGTTGGCTACAAGGGCTCATTTAGAATTATTTCCCCTTCTGGGTGGCTGTAAGTTGACCACCCAGTTGGTCAGTGCTTGGTCACCACCCAGTTGGTCAGTGCTTGGTCACCACCCAGTTGGTCAGTGCTTGGTCACCACCCAGTTGGTCAGTGCTTGGTCACCACCCAGTTGGTCAGTGCTTGTAAACCAGATGCTAACAAGCTTTGTTGGTGCTCTGGGTTAATTGGGATCACTAAAGTGACCAAATATTTTGACAAGAATAACACCATTAGTTAAATCATTACACCGTGAAACACTAGAGGATAGGAAAAAAGAGAGCAAAGTAGTAACAATACATAAGGCAATTAATTCTAACTATGAAATACAACACAAAGAGAATCTAATACAAACCTCAGATAGACTAGATAAATAAAAACACCTTTCTTATTCCGTATGCAAGAAAAAACACATACAAATTCTCGTTCTTCTCGTCCAGAATTCGGACATGGAATGGGTTGTTTGTGGAAACCAGGAAAACCAACACTCAATCAACATTTAAAACTCTAATAAAAATACAAGACTAGACATAAGCCATGGATAAATGTAGGACACTATAATCTTCTGTATAGAAGGAGCAGAACATCTGTAACAGATAAGAAAATATTTTAATGTAAACAAACTTTTTTAAAAAACCATTGACCCTCAAAATAAAATTAGTTTGTATGATTTTTTTAAAAGCTAAATAGCAGCTGAGCATGACATGTTAATGGGAGGTTATGGCCACATTTTGAGAATCTAATGAAAGATGCTGCCCAAGCACAAGACTATTGAAAGTGATGCTACCAAATCTGTATGAATGTTACAAATAAAGTAGAGACATTCTAGGAGCAAAGTAGAGGGAAGACTGAGGAAAATCACAATAAAACAGTTGATATGTCGGCAGTAAGCCTTCTGAAGTGAAATAAGAAGTTGTCTGCTAAAAGAAACTTGTCTAATCCAAGAAAATTATACTGTTACCAATGCAGCTCTGGAAGTAAACTATCCAAAAAATATAATCAATGTTCCCTTATCGGCTGCAGAGATATCTGACTGGCACCGCCCAGCAGTTTAGAATAACTATGCAGCAATGTGTATATACTGGCACAGCCCAGCAGTTTAGAATAACTATGCAGCAATGTGTATATTCTGGCACAGCCCAGCAGTTTAGAATAACTATGCAGCAAATCTTGGTAAGGAGAGTATCTGTGTATGTGGAGAGTTAATTTTATTTTTGATTTGCATTCAAGTTTGTTATTTTACTCACGGACCAAGGGAACATTGCTGATAACCAATGTTCATGGTTCATTGTTCCATGTGCAAAGTTAAATGACTTGTGTGCAAAATTGCACAGTTACCATTTTTTGGGTAATATTTTACCAAATTTGCTGCGCAGCAGTAATTCTTAACTGCTGCGCCGCGTCTGTCAGATATCTGCGCAGCTTAAAGGGAACATTGCTGATAACTACTCTAAAATGTTTATTTTCAATGAGCACATACCATGAGGTACTGCATCTTTTAGTTATTTATACAATTTTCTTTCTGATTAGGGGTCGGAGGTCATGGTGGCACCGGTGTACATGCCGACCTGATGGACAAGTACGCGGAAATTGTGCAACGTGTTTCATTCCACGCCTCACCAGATCTGACCCCGTGTGTGGACGCCACTGTGCTGCCTCCACCTCCTGAACCAGAACTGCTGAGCACCGAGCCGGCGTCAGACCGGCTGTCCGGTTACAGAACCAGCATGAGCAGTTCACTCAGTGATGTGGAGTTTCAGCGGTCGGGAGGTCAGTATGAGCCTTCGCTGAACGTCACCTTGTCCAGATATGGGGACGTCCCCTCGGGGGGCGTGGTGGACAACACCAATCAAAACAACAGCAGCAGCAGAAGCACAGCCCCACACGCAGCTCAGCGTGGCGCACACAACCAAGCACCAAGAGCCAATGTCAAACAGTGCGCTGTCTGCGCCCTGCTTTAGCTGTACCAAAATAATTGAATCCCATTCCCAAGGACTCTTCAGTGAGTGAGATCAGTTATTTGTTGACATAGTTGTTGCTTAGAAGCACACATCAGTATTCGCTCAGCTCATCTCCTGTGTTTGAAAATTAATCCATGTTTAAACAGCCTATCTTTCTAGAAGCCTCAATGAATGAAGTTTTATGTGGCTTCTAAGAGCTTAAGAAAATTTCAATCTATTATTACAGGTCACTCTTTTCTCTCTTGTCACCTGATTAGTAAAGAAGTTTGATCCCATATTGAATGTAAAACAAGTCTGATAAAGGCATTACCAGAGGATTTCTTAAAATAGATTTGTTTGAACTTGTCGAGGGCTGAAGGGAAGGGAAACAAAAAAAAACAATGCTACTGATATCAAATAGAATTATAGAATGGGACTGTGATAAATCTTTTAAATAAATTCCAAATACACAAACAAATTGTGCAACGAAAACACGACAGTGTTAGTTTAAAAACAAAGCTCAAATTTATTTGTTGGTGTATTTTGTATTTTACAGATATCAAACATTCTTTAGAAAATGCTGTTATATCAACAAAAAAAATAAAGTTCTCAAACTAATTCTTTGCCCTGCCTTTCTTACATTTCAAGTATTTTTCTTATCATATTGACTAAAATTCTGGGGCTGTACTTAAAAACCAGTAACTTTTTTAAGCTGCTAAAAAATACAACAGCTGGAAAAAGTTAGTTGATTCCCAAAACAATATTGAATTTTTTCAAAAACACTTGATTGTCTTTCATTAAATGCTTTGGTCTGTCTTACAACTGTTACCTGGCTACTGCTGTGTTCATACCAAAAACATTGGGCCCATTTCAATTTCTATGGGCCTTTAAAAGTTAAAAAACATTTTTTCTCTTGTTTCAGACCAATTGTCCCCATCAGTTTAAATTGATCGTTTTTATGTTCAATATACTTTAACCACTGTAAAAAAAATAATTTTTTTCAGATATGTTTGTCATTTTAACATTAAAATTTTGCTTAAACTAAGCACTAGCGAAGTCCTTTCAAGTCCTGTTTCTGTAATGTGTTAATAACGTTTTATAGGTTTTCATAATCTGCCTCTTGTCGGCGTTCATCATAACGTTATGGTTTTAATAAAACTCATGTCTAAATGTAACTTTTAAGTATCTTCTACAAAATTGTTTCTCCTATATCTGCATTGATAATTACAAGAATTGTGATATTACTTTTAAGTTAAATTTGATTGGGTGGCATTGCGACCATAAATAATTACATTCTTGTTGTCAATCAAATTAACTTTTGAATCTCAACAGCTGGAATCTTATAAGGAAATTCAATTATGCAATATTTTTCACTTTCATACATAACATGACTTGGCATAAATTACATGTATTTTTTAAACCTTTGCCATGTTTATGTTTCAAATGAATTTTTTTTATTCAACCTTTCTATTTTGTAAAAATGTCGATTTCTTTTTATGAATGGTCTTCTGACTGACAGAAATATTGCATAAAGATCTGATATAATTTATTGTTATAAATGAAGCTCTGGGTGACAGAGAACACTTGTATGAAGATCTGATATAATTTATTGTTGTTATAAATGAAGCTCTGGCTGCAGGCAGAATGTTTCCATAACATATATGGAAATATTCATGACATGTTAAATGACCACTGTTTTGTACGTCATCACACAAAGTTTCTATCCTTCCAAATGTCATCAAGCTCTCAGTTTATATCCAGTTAATATGTTTTCCCCATGTATGTTAAATTATAAAAATTGAAAGCATTGTGAGGTAATTGAACAACATCTCACCAGCTTCAATTGAATGTGATCTTGTTTTCATGTCCTTAAAGTTTCAGCTTTTATTTTATTTAAGGTTAAGAGGATTCTGTGACCACACCATTGGAAGAATTTTTCATTTCTTGTGTCACTATGAAAATGAAAAAAAATTGATAATTTTATATTTTTTAGACTTTTTAAAATAAAGCTACTTTAGTATGAAATATACTTGAAATAGTGATAAGATTTTGAAAAATTTGGATCAACCTTAAAATGAGTATTTGATTTTTATAAAGGAAAATCCTATTATTTAATGGCTGAAGAGAGGTGTTTCAAAACAATAATAATTTTTTTAAATATTTAATATATATATATATGTATATACATATATGCATATATATGTTATATATGTATGTATGTATTGATTTTGCCAATACTACATAGTCTAGATTAAATTAACTTTCTTAGTACAGATTCTAGGGTGTTTCTGTCAGGGCTGTGAAATCTGAACAAATGAAAATGACGTCTTTGGAATCTCACAATGACAGTTTAATGACAGGGGCTCCTTCTATGCAGAAAATTATTGATTCCCACAATCCCTTTTTTTCAAATACCAATTTCCCTTAATATTATCACGGTCTGATTTTTCATCCATGACGTATGCGACTAAAATTTTAATCATAGAAGTGATTTTATTAACCCCATTTACTTGTGTTGACCTGACCTTATTGACATGCTTGTAAAAGATTACCATAAACAATTTCACTTATTTGTTAAGCCAGATTTCTTTATTGGTATGTAAGTAAGGAATCCATTTATTATTTATTTGTAAATCAATTCATCAGATGGGACACATTCTTATCTATTGATGATTGTAGTAATTGATTGTTATTACCAGGCTTTTATATTTACCTTGGCATCAGTCCTTATTCTAGTCTCTGGGTTTTTTTTTAATCTCTCATTGTTTCTTTGGTGGTTGAGCCCGTCCATTGGTATCCTTGTAAAGAACAATGTTTGATATTTTGAATAAATGAAATAAATAGTTTACAAACTGGTCTGTGACTCTCACAACAAACAAACCAGAAAGATAAGCTGCTCTGCAGGTATGGTGATTACTGCCCTTACCCAAAATTTCTTCAGTACTTTAAATACTTACATCTTGAAAAAAAAATTTTATACTGTAGGCAACTTTTTCATGTTAATTTAGAGTGGGGGTGGGCAAATTGAATTGGATGGGGAGGGGGGTGTAAGAAGGGGTTAGATTGTAAACTGTGATGACTTACCATAATTTAGCCATGTTGTTTAGAAAGAGATAATTGGAACAGGTGCTCATAAAAATAAAAGTACATGTAAACCAAATTGTGGGGGAAGCGGACAGCGGATGCAGTTAAACAAAATTTATCTGCAAGAAGACCCCTTCAGCAAGAAATAAATGGAAAAAGAAAATGAAATCTAAATTAAAAATTTAGCCTGCAGTGGTTTTTTTTTAGTTTCCAGAGGGAAAAAACCAAGAGGAATGCACTCTCAACTACACCCCCCCCCCGACCCCCAGACTGTGCTATTAAATTCAAAGCTGTTTTAAAAAAGACAGCTTTTGATAGGAAACAGCTGTGAAACTCTGCCTTAAACAAGTGCCATCCAGGTGTATGCATGTTTTGACACTGCAATCATGTTGTATGTGTGTAAAGTTGATGTATTCCAATTTGTTTGATAACAAATCAGATGAGATGATGCAGATGATTGTTTCAGAGATTTTAATGTTTGTTCCTTTCTTTCCTCTCTGATTAAATTTTCAATTGATCTTCTGAACATAAAACAGTTTTCCTGTCTTTATTTTGTTGACCGTTGACACTTTAATTTACTTGACTTTACTCGTGTTTGGTTGTTTAACGTTGCAAGATGTTGTCTTTTTACCACGTGTGTTTGGTATAAAAATTACAGATTTCTAATTTAGAAGGCAAAAGAGAGATCTATAGGTGAGAGTATGAGTGAGCTGCATATGTTAAACCTCATAAGCGCCCGCCCCACGTTTTTAGTCATTTGAAATGACAGTACTTGAACTTATAAGTTTTAAATTAATTTCTTCTTTTTAGTCCGCTTATAAAAACGTGGTTTTTAAAAAATCTTTTTTTTTACTTCTATTTATGCTACTACATAATGGTCAGCAGCAGAGCTGGGCTGGTAATCTCCCATTAGGGTTTTGTAAATTTCTAAGAGGGTAAACTACTCTCTCCCAACAATGCTAATGAAATCAATAATTCACTTTTTAGCTGATTTAATTGATATTTTTCCACAAGGGAAAAACACTCCTTTGTATATGCCTTTTATGTGGAAATTTCCCTGAACTTCTTAGTAAGTGCAATTTTTATTTATTTTCCATATTTATTTTCCACATGACAGCTTTGGGCCTTTTGGAAATCCATCGTCACTTTCAACTAGGGGTGTACCGGATTTCTTCGACTCTGGCATCGGCAAATCCGGAATCCGGCCGTTTTTAAAAATCAGGCTCTGTGAGAGAGAGATCTCAGATAGAAAGAGTGGATGTGAGAAAGAGAGAGGTCGTGAAAGAGAGAATGAATGTGAGTAAGAGAGATAGTGAAAGAAGGAGTGGATGTGAGAAAGAGAGAGAGAAAGAAAGTGTGGATGTGAACAAGACAGATTGCTGTTCATCACTACTCGGCGTGAGTTGTTTAAAAAAGCCAATCTCAGCCTTAGGCACTTCCTGTTTTACTTGAAGAGTTCTCCTTTTCGAGGTCTGATCAAAATGGCCACCAAATGTCAGTTCTGTCAATTGGTTTAATCTGCTACCATCACACGTAGATCAATAAGGGTTTTATTTTGTGTATCAAGGTTAAAATACATTACACTCAATAAAACTTAGACTCTAGAGATTTTTATCACAAAATATTATACTTAAAACATCAAACTTCAGGTGACTATTGGTATTGATTGTCGTCATTTCAAAATGGCAAAAAAACAATAATTTCACTCCTCCCCTAATAACACGTTCTGTGCTGGGAATGGGAAATAGAAACAGATGGGCTGTCACGTTTGAGACGTTTGGCTGACACGCTACAGCCGTCAACATCTACTGACTATAATTATAGCTGTCACCTGTGACATATATCTTTTTTTCCGTTGTTGTGGGTGGTGGGAGATAATTCACTATGAAACAAATTTTCACTTTTTTTTCTGTTCCTGGGTTGAAAGTGTGTTTTACTAACCCGTTAGGTCTAGAAAAGAAAGGAAATCGCTGTTATTCCAGTAAAAACTTTGCTTCTGTGACCAGGACATTGAAATTTGGAAAATCGCGTGTTTTCGAGAAAATTATCGATTTGCTTTCAATGCTGAGCTTCCTCCCTGAACTGCTAGATTTGTCCAGATGTTTCTACAATTCTCCTGAACACTCTAGAACGTTCAAGAAACTTCCAGAACTTTCGAGAAACTCTCAGAACTGTCTAGAACGTTCCAAAAGTAGCTGTACAAGTATAAAAGCACAGGTGTCTCGAACCAAGATTCCAATTCGTTTTATTGCAGACTGAAAGGATAACGATTCGTAGTTGACGAGAAGTTATTTATTTGATATGGCATCAAGAGGTTGTTTGCATCCAGCCGATTCCTTCTGCTTCGTGTGCGGACAATTCATAAAGACAAGAGCGAAAAAGTATTCCGTGGAAGCAAGTCGTATAATGTGCGAGGCTTTCCAGGCATACTTCGGCGTGCCGGTCGGGGACCAAGACAAATCTAGGGCACCGCATTTCACATGCGAATATTGCAAGAAAACTCTTGAAGGTAAACTGAACAGTTGCTTCTCGCTTAGGTGTGTTTTATTTTATTTTTATAAAATTTCAATGCTTTAGATTTAGTTCATTTCAAAGAGTTGTAATTTACAAAGTTTTGTCACAAGTCGTGTACTGTAGACAAATACGTTCCATCTTGAAATCGTTCCATATTTTGAAATTTCCTGCCCTCAAATTATTATAATTCTTATGTATTATTATGTGCTATGTTACAGGTTGGTACAGAGGAGAGAAGCTAGCCATGAAGTTTGCTATCCCTCGAATTTGGCGAGAGCCGACGGACCACTCAAGCAACTGCTACTTCTGCATGGTAAACCCAAAAAATCGTCGCACCGGCAAAAATGCCCCTCAGATCATTTATCCGGACGTACCTTCTTCCATCGCCCCAGTACCATGTGCACACAGCACCGATCTGCCAGTTCCGACTCCTCCTAGGTGGCATCGGTCATCTTCAGGAGACAGCAGCAAGTCAAATATCGAGGTAGATACTAGAGATATGGACTACGATTCCGCAGATGAAGTTTGGGATAGAAAGCCGTACTTCCCTAACCAGAAAGACGTGAACGATTTAATTAGGGACCTTGGGCTTATGAAATCGAATGCTGAGCTTCTGATATCCAGGCTCAAACAGTGGAACTTGGTTAATGATAGCGTTCAAGCCACGGATCAGAGGAAGCGGCATCAAAGATTCTCCGACTGCACACTAAGGCGCATTATCGCACAAAGAACTGGCCACAACGGACCGAGCTTTTTGTTGGGAAGAGCAATGTGAAGTGGGAGCCGCTGATAGAACCTCATAAAGTGCTTATGCCACCGCTGCACATCAAGTTAGCCCTCATTAAGCAACCAGTCACTGCTCTTGACAAGGAGTCAGCAGCATTTCAATACCTCCAAGATCTGTTTCCAAAGCTGTCCGAGGCTAAGGTCAGGGCTGGTATATTCGTCGGACCACATATCAAGAAGATCATAGAATGTAAGGATTTCGCAAAGCTGTTGAACAGGACGGAGAGAGTGGCTTGGAGCAGTTTATTTGCAGTTGTTCAGGGCTTCCTAGGTAATCACAAAGCTGAAAACTATGTGGAGTTGGTGCAGACTCTCATAAAGAATTACGCCAAAATGGAATGCAGAATGTCTCTGAAAGTCCATATCCTTGATTCGCATCTCGACAAATTCAAGGAGAACATGGGCGCTTACTTCGAGGAGCAAGGCGAGCGTTTTCATCAAGATATATTTGATTTTGAACGTCGTTACCAAAGACAGTATAACGAAAACATGATGGGGGACTACATTTGGGGGCTACTTCGAGAGAGAGATTCACAATACAATCGTAAATTTAGAAAATCTACACATTTCTGAACCTTGTTGAGTGGTTTCCGACTGTGTTTGTCTATTCCTTGTGCAATTTTTGTTTTTACCTGATCATAATGACGAAAAAAAAATCGTTATATTTTCACACCAAAAAAAAACGAGTTTCCTTCGTGCTGTTGTCATGAAAGCAAAGTTTGTGCTTAATGAAGTCATTTTTTCACATACTTTAGACATAAGCAATTGAAATATAACACTTAGAAACCAGGAACAAAAATTGTGTTACATGCATCAGTGCAAGTGTTCAGTGCGCCTCCTCATTTTTAATTATGTCAAGATCCTGTAATATGTATTTCTTTTAGCCAATTCATTAAGCACATTTAATGTAGAACTTGTGGTTTGGGTTATTTTTTATTAGTGTTTGGGGGCCTTATGATAAGAGAGAAAAGAGAGGGAGGGCTTCCACAAGTTTTTAAATCATCGATGAGAACAGTTTTTTGGAAAAAATACATTAATTTGAGAACCGTAAGTTTGTTTAACAGATAACACTCTTAAAAACGACAACGTTACTATACGTGCAGATATAATTTATTCTTATTATTAACATAGATATATATACAAATATGTACATGTAACATGTCTTACTGGCCTCAAGTATTGACATCAACACATTGAGGCGATGACTTAACAACCACGATGATAGTGTGAATTGTGAATACAAGGATAGAATATCACTTTGTTGACGTGTGTTGTGAAGGCTGCGCTGAATTATGGTGTGATTAAGTATGTTATATCCATGTGTCTAGAATGGGTGGTCAGTGTGTCAAATCCGTGTGTCTAGAATGGGGCTCAGTGTGTCACATCCGTGTGTCTAGAATGGGGGGGGTCAGTGTGTCACATCTGTGTGTCTAGAATGGGGGCTCAGTGTGTCAAATCCGTGTGTCTAGAATGGGGGGTCAGTGTGTCACATCTGTGTGTCTAGAATGGGGGCTCAGTGTGTCACATCCGTGTGTCTAGAATGGGGGGTCAGTGTGTCACATCCGTGTGTCTAGAATGTTGGTCAGTATGTCAAATACGTGGGTCTAGAATTGGGGGGGGGGTGTCAGTGTAACACTCACTGTCATATCCATTAAAACTCGTTTTTTTCCCCCTTCTTTTCCTCTTCGAAAGTCTCTGGGCCCTATTGTGTGTCCTCCAATTCCTTTCACGTCGTTCTCTCCCTGTCTTAGACACACAGAAACATGCACAAACATGCTAAAATACTTTCACTTCTTCCTCTTTTTTCTTCGTATCCCGTCTTTCGCCCGGGCACTTTACTTTCAATCACTACTCACATACTATTCAAGCCAGTAAGTATGTGTCTAGGGGCTCATGACAATATACAAACAAGGAAACTGTAAATACCTATATTACATCATATAGACTTGCTTAATGGTGAGCTTTCTATTTAAAAAAACTATTGTGGGTACAAATTTTTCTATACTTTGAACAATAATTCTTTAACATATTAAATACGAACAATTGCTGCACATACATTCACACACATACAAACGCTTAAGGGAAAACACAATCGTGCATTAATATAACAGCTTTTACATTATATTTTACATATACATAAAATAGTATGCAAACCATATTTTACGAACATTATTTATACGAAATCTTTTCCATAAAAATATTTTTAAAACACTATTATACGTACAATTATTTATAAAACATCATTTACATATAGTAATATTTCTTTTAAACACCTTTTTATACACATCTTTGAAAATAATGAAATTAACTTATTTATAAAAAAATCGTATTTGTTAAACTTCACAACATATATTTTGATGTAACCCTTAATCTTCAAACTACAAACTCACACAAACTATGGTTTTATTTCTATTTCTCCCAGCCCTAATAATATATTTGATATAGATTTAAAACCCGCATAAATATAATAAAATGGCCAATATCGCCCATTCCGGCGATACTTTACGATAAAGATAGGAAACATTGGCTTGGTGCTGAGCACAAATCCCTTTTGGTTCAAAGGCTATAAACTATAAACCTTTTTTTTTAATTAAATATAATAACTTCGAGTGATAACATTCACTATATGGGAGGAGTGCTGGAGGGTCAAAGTTAATAATTATTTCATTTTAAAGTCATTTTAATGTCTAAATTCTTCTTATTTAAAAAAAAGTTAATCATCAGGTAAGAATTACAAACAACCCAGAGAAAAGTCAATTTAAAGCACACATTTTACAAAATAATTTGTGTATGATTATTTTATCAATAAATAAAAACAAAGACAACAACAATAACAAATAATAATGATATTTATAAAAACCCGCGTGATTGAAAGATAACTTTAGGCACAAATGTCAATTCTTTTTAAATCTAGTTATTTATTAAAAATCACAGTGAATGTTCATAAACATAATTTATTTTACAATATTATTGCTGTTTCTGTATCATGAGTGTAACAACGGCACGCGATTTTATTTATACTTTATGTGAGGGGCTGGGGAAACTGTGGACCCTGGCCACATCTGGCTGGGGAAACTGTGGAACCTGGCCACTTGTGACTGGGGAAACTGTGGACCCTGGCCCCATGTGGTTCTTTTAAAAGTATTGTTAAGTCGAGATGTCTGTTCTTGAACTGAAGCTGTTTTAGGTGCGGTCCCTTTGACGTTTCATGACCCACTGATGCGGCTCTCTCCCTGTCATGTTTGACCAATTGATGCGGCCCTCTCCCTGGCATGTTTGAGCCACTGATGCAGCCCCCTCCCTGGCATGTTTTGAGCCACTGATGCAGCCCTCTCCCTGGCATGTTTGAGCCACTGATGCAGCCCTCTCCCTGGCATATTTGAGTCATTGATGCAGCCCTCTCCCTGGCATGTTTGACCACCACTCCACTATGCCATATTCATATTTCCAACAAAAATGTGTACATGGTTTTGTCAGCGATGAAGTCACACAAGTAGAAATGAAACACATTCCTTTTAAATCAAGAACAAAAAATATATAATCTCTCACCAAAATATCTTTAGATAACACAACCCATTTAGAAAATAAAAACAAGAGAATTGTTAGGGTTTTTTAAAGCGTTCACCACTGTGAATCAATTAGTAACAACTCTTACACTGATTCACACCAACTTATCTTCTGTCAGAAAATTGGTAGTTTTTAACTCATGTTTGAATCAGTTCCTGTAGCGATAGTGAAAGGTGAGTTTCCAGGACAAGAATGGCCACCCAATTGAACCATTAAAACTCCTAGCATTCCGAAAACAACCAAAGTGACTAACTCTATCATTAGAAATTCTAGCCTACCAGGACCAACGTAGTGTTTAATTCCATCAATAAATCTGTAACGTGATTAGAGTTAATCACCGTGTAGGCCGGGCCACTTCTAACCTTTGACCTCCCCAGCTCACCCACTCCCAGTATTGGATTACACCTTCATCAAGCCATCGGTGTGCTGGACCTATTCCCAGCGACCCAATAATGACATCCTAACAATCCAATGATGACCTCCCAAAATTCCAATGATACCTCCCAATGGATTATGACCTTCCATCAATCCTCCAATGACCTCCGAAAATTCCAATGAATACCCCCCCCCCAATGAATTATGACCTGCCAACAATCCAATGGTGACCTCCGAATACTCTAATGATGACCTCCCAACACTCCATGCTAATTGTGGTTCCTACGTGTCGTCTGATTGTGTTAACAAGTCTCTGTGCTTTTGTTTGGAATCCGTGTCATTCTGTTTACCGAGACCAAAATGAGGCGTTCCTTGATATACAACAGAAATCCTATCACTTTCAAGTATATCCGCACTGTCTGTGAACTTGTTAGTGCTTATTAAAATCTTCACTCTTTACCAAAAACAAGGCAAAGATATTTTCATCATCATCATCAGTCCCGTGACCGTTGCAGTCGTTGGGGGCGAGCGCATGGACACATCAACAGATAACGATCTCCACATATGCCAATTTTGAGCGGCGGCCAATAGTTCATGCAATTTCATCCATGTCCATTCCTTTATGTTGTCCAGCCAGCTTTTCCGTTGTTGACCTCTTCGCCGGCCCCCTTCTACGGTGCCTTAAAGGATGATTTTTGTCAGGGTATCATCTGGCAGTACATGATATTTTATCGATGTTTTAATATATCATTATAATGTTTAGCTTTGAAACACTCCCGTGTATCTTTCCAATGTGAAACATTTTATAAGAATTTTTTTTAAAAATAATTTAAATTTGATTTGTTTTATAGGTTTGGTGAAAAAATAAATATTTATTTTAAAAAAACGTATACATTGTTTTTATCTCGTTCGCCGCTCTCATCACGTACACATGATCTGTCACTCTCATAAAGTAAAGTAATGTTCCCCTTTCAGATCATGCTGACCTATGGGGCAGGTTAAGCAGCGTTCACAAGTTTTTGGAACCCCCTTTAGCCTCGGGAACAAGACTCTGTCTTCACCGAGACTCGAACCCGTTACTCTCAGAACGCCAGCCGAGCGAGCTTCCGCTTGACCACCGCGCCCCTTCTTCACGCTCATAGCGCACCGTGGTTTAGTCTCATTCACTGCTTCCATCGTATTACAATATGCACACAAAAGAACATCTTGATTTCCGATTTGAATGCAACGATTTATTCTCCTAAAACAAAACCTTGTATTGGACATTCCGAATCGCTAAAAGAACAGTGTCTTTTAACGCTCGCTGTGTCTGCATTGCCCCGGCTAGTTAAAATGTTTCAGTATCAATGCTGGAATAAATAACTAGCAAACGATTGGTTCTATCCAACAGATTAGGGCGTGGCACGCTAGCAAATTGTGTTGGGGTGGGTTTAAGGCGAGTTTTAAAGGAACGCAGTGATAGCGGGAAGAAATTTAATTTAATTTTTCTCCAGTTTCTTTGTCATTATACACGGCGCTTGGAATGGAGGATTAATTATTAGCTCCTGTTTCTTTGATTTGGCCAACCTCCGCCATTTCCCTCAGGTTTGCTCACGCCGAAAGAGCATAAACTAAATTGCGACATGCCTCGACCCGGGCATCGGATTACGCTTAATGTTGGTTGAATTTAATCAACCACCGCGCGGCCTATGCAAGTAAGTTTGATTAGGTCACAAAACTTGATCGTCGTTTTAAAACAATTAATGGCGGGTTGTATTCTACGCAGGCTGTATTTCGACGTTAGATTTATAGTTGAAACTTAAAAGTGGCGTGGCGACCGGTAAAGAGCGTATGTAGACAACCGTTAAAATCTGCCGGATACACCCTTCCCTCCAGCCCACCCCACCAGGTTTACCCAGGGTTTCAATCCCCACCAGGTTTACCCAGGGTTTCAGTATGTCATGTCTCAAAAATGAAAGTTTGTAGGATTTCTTTTATTTTCATTTTGTTTAATTCCTTTCTTAACTATTACCTGGCCAGCACAGTTTGTTTTCAGTGGTTAGTGAACGATTGGCTCATGACACGTGATTGCCAGAAGTGCTTTTTAAAACATTAATATTTATACATCAGATCGTTAACATTTTGTGGGGTAAATATGTTAACAAAATACTTGCGGCGTAACAATTAAGTTAATTTTTAAATGAAAATTATCAATATTAACTACACGCATTTTGTTGTAAGAGTTAACTTAAGACGCAAGATTGTTTGACGAAAATTGCTTAAAGGTGAAAAACGAGGAAAATTATCTCTACACCATATTTACTTGATTTCGTTTTCGTGTGGGAGGTGGCGGGGGAGTGTTTGCTAGAAGGAAAAAAAAACATGACCACGCAATAAGTCGATGAAACGCTTTTTACTCGGGTGTCAATAATTACTAGGGCAACGCCATCATTTTTCTTCCGCTGAGTTTTCCAAGCGAGAAATGGGATAAAGTATGATTATAAATACGTTAACATTATTGCCAATGATATTCTGACATACAAGAGGGTTGACTAACAGGGGCAACGGCTCTTGGAGGCCAGGTGACAGGTGTTAGGTCTTTTACGTCAGCATTGTGATGATTATCCCTTTTAAATAATTTTGTTTGTTTGTTGTTGTTTTTTACTATGCATATCCTAAATTTTAGCTTCTTTATTGTTCGGGGCCTCTACAGTCTTAGGCACGGACGGAAGTGGGACATACACAGTGGGTAAAGGAAAAGAGGAACAAATGAATGTAAAAGCTACAATATAAATTTTTATAGAATATTTATTCGTTAACACTACGTTGGTGTTATGAGTTACTAGTGAATTAATTTTTTTTAATTTAGTTCTATACTTGCAATAAAAACGAAACCAGTGTCCATTTAAAATTATTTGATCTGTTTGACCTACTTGTGTAACTATTGTGATATTGATATTTAAGTTTATAGAGATACGCGGGTTTCCATTCACAGTTACTTTGACTTTGGTTTGATGTTTGATGGTCGCTTCTTTTAGAGTTTAAACATTAAAAATAAGATAACAATTTTTGCAAGTAACTACATTCATATATATATATATATATATATATATATATATATATATATATATATATATATATATATATATATATATATATATATATATATCTATATACATATAAGACGCATTTGTTGTCTGTCCGTCGTCTGTCTGTTCCCTTATAACTCAAGATCCAGACAACCAAATAACGTGAAATTTGGTACACGTACACAAAGTTATACCGGAAAGGTTATTAAACAGGTTTCGTTCCATATATATAAGATACTGGGGGCTGGGGGCCCAAAATGTAGTTTTTCCCTATATGAGCTATATAAAATAAAAATTATTGAAAATTAAGACGTAAAATAATAAACATTTTGGTGTCGAGATTAACAAGATGGCGTTTATTGCCATAAAATAATGTGATGTGACGTCATAGTTTGAGTTCATATTAATTTGTAAAAAGGAAACAAAGTGAAAAGAGCAGTGATTATTTTAATTTATATGTTTAATTGTTAATATACCGCTGTGGGTGTGCGTTTAAATATTTGTGTGCACATGTGTGAATCAGTGAGTGTGTGTGTTTTTTGTCGTGAACTATTATGACGATAATAGGTGAAAAAGAATGTAAACATTTCCACTCATGGGTGGCCGGGAGCCCCAAAACCGGTTTTTCCTTTATGGACTATATAAAACTGAATCAACACCAATTCCTCATATTCTCGAGTAGGTAGAAGCATGAAAATTTGGAAAGTCGTTAAGTACCCTCCCGCAATGGTAACAGTCGAAACAAAATATATAATTATCACTAACTGAGGGGGGGGGCGGGCGGGGGCCCCGGGAGCCCCAAAACCGGTTTTTCCTTTATGGGCTATATAAAACTGAATCAACACCAATTCGTCTTATTCCCGAGTAGGTAGAAGCATGAAAATTTGGAAAGTCGTTAAGTACCCTCCCAAAATGGTAACAGTCGAAACATAATATATAATTATCACTTACTGCGGGGGAGGGGGGGGGGAGGGGGGCGGGCGGGGGCCCAAAGGTAGTTTTTGTCTTAAATGAGCTATATAAATCAGGCTCATCATTCAATCTCCCATTTCCTGTGTAGGTAGAAGCATGAAACTTTGGGAAGTTGTTATGTACCCTCCCAAAATTTTAACTGGCTAAACATTAATAAAAATTATCACTCACTGAGTGGTCAGAGGGCTGAATGTATTTATTTTAATATATAAAACTGACTCATCAATAATTCTCAAACTTACCGTGTAAGTAGAAGAATGAAACTTTGGGAATATTTTGAGTAACCTCGCGCGATGGTAAAAGGCGAAAAAAATATATAAAAATTTTCACTCACTAGGGGGCCTTGGGCCAAAATGTAGGTTTTTTCCTAATATGAGCTATATAAAACAGACTCATCATTAAATATCCAATTTCCCGTGTAAATAGGAGCATGAAACTTTGGGAAGTTGTTGAGAACTCTCCCGCAATGATAAAATACGAAAAAAAATTAAATTATCAGCTCGATCATCATCATCATCATCAGTCCCGTGACCGTTGCGGTCGTCGGGGGGAGCGGAACCCTCGCACGATGGTAAAAGGCGAAAAAAATATATAAAAATTTTCACTCACTAGGGGGCCTTAAGCCAAAATGTAGGTTTTTTCCTAATATGAGCTATATAAAACAGACTCATCATTAAATATCCAATTTTCCGTGTAAATAGGAGCATGAAACTTTGGGAAGTTGTTGAGAACTCTCCCGCAATGATAAAATACGAAAAAAAATTAAATTATCAGCTCGATCATCATCATCATCATCAGTCCCGTGACCGTTGCGGTCGTCGGGGGGAGCGGAACCCTCGCACGATGGTAAAAGGCGAAAAAAATATATAAAAATTTTCACTCACTAGGGGGCCTTAAGCCAAAATGTAGGTTTTTTCCTAATATGAGCTATATAAAACAGACTCATCATTAAATATCCAATTTTCCGTGTAAATAGGAGCATGAAACTTTGGGAAGTTGTTGAGAACTCTCCCGCAATGATAACATACGAAAAAAAAATTAAATTATCAGCTCGATTATCATCATCATCATCAGTCCCGTGACCGTTGCGGTAGTCGGGGGGGGGGCGGATGGACACATCAACAGAAAACGATCTCCACATATGGCTATTTTGAGCGGCGGCCAATAATTCATGGAATTTCATCCCTGTCAATTTCTTTATGTTGTCCAGCCAGCTTTACCGTTGTCGACCTCTTCGCCGCCCCCCTTCTACAGTGCCTTGAAGGATAATTTTTGTCAGGGTATCATGTCGCAGTACATGACCAAACCATGCCATCTTGCTTCTCTTAATTGTTGTTACGATTGTTTCTTGAAGATCCGTAATAGAGTTGATTCGGTCCCAGACATATTCATTGGAATTATGTTCTAAATATGAGATCTGGAAAGGAGAAACTCCAGGCATGTGCTGCTCCAGTGGTAAAATCAAACTGCCACCAATTCTAAGGCCACCAGAACCATTGTGCAGTCTGTTGAATGGTGAAACTGCACAATCAAAGGACTTTGTGAAACATATTAGACTATTGAATAATATGTTTGCCATGACTTCCTTCAAGTCGAATGGTGTCGTGAATAATGGGTGGACACCAACATTCAAGGTCCAAGGCAAAGTGTACCACCATGCTGGACCTCTTCATCCAGTCAATGCAAATATCTCCAGATTTACTTTTTGGGAGAAGATGAGCAAGTGCAAAGACGACTGGATTTGCTTGACAGTCCTGTGGACAGAAACATTGTTCTCAAACTGCAAAGAATGCTGCATCAGCATAACAGCTATGTGAGGTCATTTAAAATGGCTGCTGAGATTATAGATAACACTCAAGTGGACTACAAAATCAAAATTTCTGGCAAAGCACTATTAAAGGAACACAAAGGCAGATTCAATGCACCATCTGTTAGTGAAGTTGCCATCATGATTGCTGGAGAGCTAGGTGATCGCAGGGACATTGTGCTGCATTCAAGAAGTTGCTCACAAATGCCACTTCAAATGATTCAAGACACTCACAGGTCATATGATCCATTTCAGTACCCTCTGCTATTTGTTAGAGGAGAAGATGGCTATGATTTGACCATAAAAGATGTAAACAAGACCACAAGCAATGACTACTATGCATACCGCATGATGCAAAGAGTCAACGAATTTAATACACTCCTCAGATGCCCTTGCCTTTTCCAGCATTACATAGTGGATATGTATGCTAAGATTGAGAATGATAGATTGCGTTTCATCAGACTCAACCAAACAAAACTTAGAGCTGAGGACTATGGTGTACTATTAGAGGCATTAAGGAATGACAACAATGTGTCTTCTGAAAATCTTGGCAAATTAGTGGTGCTGCCTTCATCCTTCGGTGGAGGGCCCCGTTACATGCATGAATATGCACAGGATGGAATGACCTATGTACGTCATAGAGGCACAAGCATCAAGTAGATTTGCAAGTATGTTACCAAAGGAAGCGATGCATCCATGTCTGCTGTTGCAAATGAAATGCCGAACAGGCTTGATAAGGTTACCAATTATCAACAAGGACGATACATTAGTAGCAGTGAGGCAGTGTGGCACCTGCTCAACTTTCCCATCCATCAAAGGTATCCAACAGTTGTTCACTAGGCAGTACATCTTGAAGGAGGCCAAGGAGTATACTATAAACCAGGACAGCCAAAAACATTTGACAGACACTCCACCAAAGACTACATTACCAGCGTTTTTTTATCTCTGCAAAACAGATCCTCTTGCAAAAACATTGCTGTATTCTGAAGTGCCTAGACATTTTCGCTGGGATGCCAGTCAAAAGGTCTGGCAAATCCGAAAAAAGGTGTACCTCTTGCAGACTTCCTCGGATATGTGACAGACAATGCCTTTGGAAGAGTGTACACTGTGCATCCTCACAACAGAGAAGCATTTCACATGCGCCTCCTGCTGCACCATATTCTTATACCTATTTCATTTGAATATCTCAAAACTGTTATTGTGAGAGATGAGGATGGTGACATTTGAAATTAAGCCATGCAGCATATACACTGTTAAATGTACCATTTTATTGCATGCAAGTAAACAGTTGTGTACGCTTCGACAGAAAACCTTATTTTAAACCCGGGCGAAGCCGGGTACTTGCCCCTAGTATATATATATATATATATATTTATATATATATATATATATATATACACACACATAATAATGATATTTAATTTAAATATAGAACAATCTATTTATATCTCACTTAGTCTGAGCCCCTCTCCACTCAGTGGCGCAGCTAGGGGAGGGGGTCCAAATTCGAAAGTTCACCAGGCCCCCACTTGAAGGGGCCCCAAAAGAGTGTCCGAAAGTACATTATCTCATGTCATGATGTAAAATGTGAAAATGAAACCTCCCTCCCCCCCCCCAAAAGGCCAAGCACCCCGGACACCCAAATCCCTAGCTACGCCCCTGTCCCCACTCCCCTGACATTAAAGAACTTTCCTGATTGTACATTTTTAATTAGTGTCTTACTGGTTGTTCAATATGTTCACAGTCTCATCTACCATCCCCCACCATGCCTCATCTACCATCCCCCACCATGCCTCATCTACCATCCCCCACCATGCCTCATCTACCATCCCCCACCATGCCTCATCTACCATCCCCCACCATGCCTCATCTACCATCCCCCACCATGCCTCATCTACCATCCCCCACCATGCCTCATCTACCATCCCCCACCATGCCTCATCTACGCGGATCAATACGTACACTGTGCACTCTACACGGCCGTGTGCATAGACTTTGGAAACACAGATGAGGCCATGCACACATACACATCACTTGGGTTTGTTTGTATACACATTCGTCATGTTATTTGGGGTGGATGCATTAACATTTATGGGTGGTGCGCGCGCACACACACACACAAATCAGGTTGTGTGTGCACGCTACTGCACACCTTGATGGGTTGGTGTACGCATATTAATGAGATTGGGTGCACCCTTGGTTGATTGTGAACATAGATGACGTACAAACCTTGGGGGGGGGTGTTGGTGCGCACATGAGTGAAATGGAGTACACTTATTGGTGTAACAGGCTGTTCATTAATAATGTCAACAAAATTTAGATAATTGTTTACCCCACCCGCAATTGTTCAAGGAATTAATGTTTTCACCCGCTGTTTAAGCTATCCTCCAAACCTTTAAACAGCTAATTAAAAATATAACTATATACTTGTTCATGACTAAGATATAGACAAAAATGGGCAGGAAAAACATGTTATAAAAAAATTATCATTAATTACAATTTGATAAAATTTGTTTGTTGAACTAGATATTAATGAGATGACGTGTTTTGTTTGCATTCCGCCGGGAATTCCTCCAGACTTAACGCCCATTAAGAAGTGTGTTTGCTCAGCGAAACGTATATGGCCCTGAATGCCTGCTGTACCATACTGCTCTCAAAGTTCATTGTGTTTCTAATTTATATCTTCACTGCAGTTAGAAATTTTGCAATAGTTTGTAATAAAAATAATATAATTGCCATATATGACATTTTCGTTGAGCAACTAAATGGCCTAATTCTTCTTTCCTCTTAAAATTCGGAATGTAAATTATAACTTTTTTCTTCCTTTGCTTTTTACTGTTGTTTTTTCATTGTCTTTGTCGCTTTGTTTATGCGGGGAATTATCCACATTATTTTTTTTATCTAATCTATCAATACACTTTTCAAGGAAACTTCAATGTTATGCCCCAAATTAATTGTCAGTTGTGCTAGTCTAAACAAAAGAAACCAAACGCATTTTTAGCAATTATATATTTTTTTAAAAATTTATGTTTTTATATATACATGTGTAATGTGTATATCTTCAAGCATCGCTTTCAGCACTATTGGGTTGGTTATATCTAGCTGTCGTTAATAGTGGGTTTTAATAGTGGGTTACTAAAAGTTATCAACCCGCCTACAGTATGAATTAGCCAATCAATAACGACGGCTATAAATAACCCATCTAATCATGTTCACGGCAATGCATGAAAATTCCGTCTACCTCTTGACAAAATAAAATATTCATCCAAGTTAAATTTGTTAGCATTCCAAACAATGCCAACATGTCCTTAAGGCAGGCCATCACAAACTTTTAATCTCCCTACCCCAGGGGTCTGCAACCTTTTGAGGCGGACGAGCCAAAAGATACAATTTACAAAATTTCCCGGTTTTTTTTTAAGAGCCACAAACATGAGTTTTGAAGAAAATAAGTTAAATGTAAAAAAATCTTTTTTTTAAAAAGGACACGCTTTTATTTGCATATAGAAATTGCACTAAATATGTATAATACAAAAAAAAACATTTTCCCCTAACTGAAAATTGAACCTCGTACCCCCATGTCGGCAATCGATCACGCTTATATTTCGGCCAAAAAGACTTGATGTTGATAGTACTTTTTAAATTTATAATAATTGTATCCCTCTAGGGCGAATTGAGGCATGGTTCATTGACGCAAGTGATAATATTTTATATAGACAAAAACTAAAAACTAAAAGTGCAATAATTTCAATACGGTACATTCGATCGATCTGAAATTTTGATACAATGCATTGTCATCCAAGATCTATCTGTGGTAAAAATTTTAGATCTCTAGGACCTTCAGAAGTGGTATAATTTTACGTTTCAAGTTTTGAAGGAAGCATGGAAGGAAGGTTGGATGGATACAACATACAAACATTGTGACTTAAATAAAAGCGTGTAATAATTAACCTTAAAAACACTTTTTAAAAACTAGTCTTATATTAAAAATGCACTAATTTTCTACTTTTTAGTCTACGCATTTTACAGTAAGTACAAAGCCAGCTTACCTTTTGACTTTAAATCCCTTATATATGAGACATAACTAAAAGTAGTGATTATGTTCAAACGCGACTGAAACAGAATTATCTCCCCTGGTTTTTATCTCCCCTGGGCGCAGGGACGGTAGGGGGTGTGAACAGTGACGGTCGGCGTCAACGCGTGAACTGGGCACGTGAAAAAATTATAAACAAATAGTTGGACGGTTGGACGGACGGTTCCGATTAAACTTACAAAGCAAGCTAATATAAGACTAGTAATAAAACAAACCCGTAAAAACAAAGTTTTTGACTATAAATCCCTTATATATGGGACATAACTAACAGTATTGATTATTTTCAAACATTTACAGACTGAATCTGTCTTAACTCAAGTTTGCTTCATAACCCTAGGGGGGGAGGGGTGGGTGGGGGGAGGGGTGGGTGGGGGGAGAGGGGAAAAGTCTGGTCACCAATTCGCTTGACCGAGCTCAGAGTGACACGTAAAATGTAAACAAAAGCGCCCGTCGCTTCGTTGGGTCGCCTCAATGCGTCAGCTCAAAATTTCACGTGGGAAAAAAACAATAACAGATCGTGAATTTAAATTACATACCTCATATAAGGATAAACTAAAAATGCATTAATTTAATTACGGTACGTTCGATCGATCTGAAATTTTGATACGATGCATTGTTAGGTTAGACGGGTCCGTGTGCCAAATTTCAGTTCGATCGGATCACGGGAAGTGGGTCATTTTCGACTTTTGTTTTTCCGCCCGCCGAGCCCATGAGAGAGATGATGAGAGAGAGAGACAGACAGAGACGGCCGCGAAGTTAATATAAGGGATTTTAATAAAACAAACCCGTAAAAACAAAGTTTTTGACTATAAATCCCTTATATATGAGACATAACTAACAGTATTGATTATTTTCAAACATTTACAGACTGAATCTGTCTTAACTCAACTTTGCATCATAACCCTAGTGGGGGGAGGAGGGGTGGGTGGGGGGAGGGGTGGGTGGGGGGGAGAGGGGAAAAGTCTGGTCACCGATTCGCTTGACCGAGCTCAGAGTGACACGTAAAATGTAAACAAAAGCGCCCGTCGCTTCGTTGGGTCGCCTCAATGCGTCAGTTCAAAATTTCACGTGGCAAAAAAACAATAACAAACCGTGAATTTCGAATTACATACCTCATATAAGGATAAACTAAAAATGCATTAATTTAATTACGGTACGTTCGATCGATCTGAAATTTTGATACGATGCATTGTTAGGTCAGACGGGTCCCGTGTGCCAAATTTCAGTTTGATCGGATCATGGGAAATGGGTCATTTTTGACTTCTGTTTTTCCGCCCGCCAGCCCAAGACAGACAGACAGAGAGAGAGAGAGAGAGAGAGAGAGAGAGAGAGAGAGAGAGAGAGAGAGAGAGAGAGAGAGAGAGAGAGAGAGAGAGAGAGAGAGAGAGAGAGAGAGACAGAGAGACAGAGAGACAGAGAGACAGAGACGGCGGTGAAGTTAATATAAGGGATTTAAATAAAACAAACCCGTAAAAACAAAGTTTTTGACTATAAATCCCTTATATATGAGACATAACTAACAGTAGTGATTATTTTTAAACATTTACAGACTGACACTGAGTGATGTCCCTTGTCTTTAATAAATGGGGGTGGGATGTGAGGGGGTGTCGGCACGACGGTCGTCGTCAACACGACGGTCGGCGTCAACTCAAACTCACGTGGAACCTGAATTAAAAAAAAATAACAAACAGTGAATTTTGAATTACATACCTCATATAAGGATAAACTAAAAATGCATTAATTTAATTATGGTACGTTCGATCGATCTGAAATTTTGATACGATGCATTGTTAGGTTCGACGGGTCCGTGTGCCAAATTTCAGTTTGATCGGATCATGGGAAATGGGTCATTTTTGACTTCTGTTTTTCCGCCCGCCGAGCCCAAGACAGACAGACAGAGAGAGAGAGAGAGAGAGAGAGAGAGAGAGAGAGAGAGAGAGAGAGAGACAGAGAGAGACGGCCGTGAAGTTAATATAAGGGATTTAAAAAAAGATATAATCAACATACATACTTTGCTATGTATGTCACGTCCGTCTCGTCCTGTCCGTGACGCTACTAATTTTAGAAAGCAGCGCACCAAATTACGGCACCAAAAATAACTCTTTTCGAACGTTCCGCATAAAATTGTGCAATATGAAAATAAATGAATAAAATAAAAATAAATGAAAGTTCTGTATTACATTATTTCTTATTCTGATGTGTATTTTTTTCAAAATAGCTAGATTTCAGCTGAAATGTATTTATTTTGAAAACGTCCGTCATTTTTTGACGGGTAATACACTAGTTATTAATATTTGCGCATGGAACTGGAGAGCCGCAACTTGACATCGAAAGAGACGCAGGTTGCCGAACCCTGCCCTACCCTTCTATACTACAGAGTTGCTACCAATATTCCTTTAAAGCTAACCAACGCCGTGCAGCAATTTAGAATTACCGCGCAGCAAATTTTGTTTTTAACAAAATCAATTTTTAAAAAATAATTCTAAAAAATAATAATCTTGCAGAAAAATTGATGATGTGGAACTTTGCACACTAATTATTTTCTTACCATGCACACGGACCAATGAACCTTAGAGGGAACATTTTCTGCTAAATCAACAATATTGAAACAAATATATAAATATATATATTACAATTACTGACATCAATTTCTGTTCCCTCCCCCCACCCCCAACTCCCCAACATTGTTCCCATCCACCTGTGTTGTTGACTTAATTCATGGACGGCCACTTACTTAGTAGATTGTACGCTCGCCTTCGTTTCATGAATGTTTCAGCGTCTCCGTGTCAGTCAGCGATTCGTCCAAGGTTAAAGCAAAAACTGTCGCCATTGATCACGTCATACCCACATACCGTCTGCACATGACAGGAAGGCGTACGATTGTTTCCAGAGCACGTGAACTCAACCGCGCGTCGTCACACGCATTTTGGTGTCAGATTTGACCTACTATAGATTTACATAAATTATCCTCACTCCTTTTATTTTCCTGCCCTCCTTCCCGGTCGTATATTTTTGGGCCCATCTCCCATCTTTGTTTCTGCTTCCTTTTGTGATTTTTTTTTCATTTCGCCATGGTTTGACGAAATGTCAGGAGAAGACATTTGACGCCCTACGTCGCGCGGGCGTATTTGAGCGCGTCCTAAACCCGGCCTAGACCATTGCGACATAAGACCTGCATCAGTCTCACGACCCATATAACAGACAAGTCGCTAGGAGATGGAGAACAACGGGGGAAATTGTTGTCTGGCTGAAAAAAATCTAGGCTTTCCCCCCACGCCCCCCCCCATCATCCCCGGGATCAAACAACAATCCAAACTGGCAATGAAACCTTTGTCACTGTTCAGGCTCCGGTGTTAGACCGACGTAACACAATGTCGGCGTTCATGTCTCTGACGTTCACAGTTATAAATGTCGGTTAAGAATATGTTAGCATTGACCCGACATGAGAACAAGAGAAGTCGGCCATTTTTTTTAACGAATTGATTGTTTCGTTTCGTTTTTTTATTTTTTTATTTTTTTATTTCCATCAGCTTCTTGGAGTTGAGGATTATTTCAATTATTTAATCTGTTATATAAATCCTATGATATGTTACATAAATTCTATGTGTTACATAAATCTTTAGATCTGTTAAAGAAAGAATATAATATGTTATATTAATCTAATAATCTCAGTTTCATCTGTTACGTAAATCCTATAATATTTTATTGAAAAATTACTTCATGTAATATAAATGCTCCACTTCATGATTTAAATATTTTAGTCTCTGATGTAAATTATTGCATCTGTTATATAGATCCGATAATCTTCTGTATAAAATTAAATAATGTATTACTGTTAACAAAATATGTAGCATAAATAATATACACTAAGTTATTAATTCTTTATTTTTTAAATTCCGTTTCTGTAATACCAAATTTTATTATTATTATTATTATTATTATTATATTTAAAAACATAATTTTATGTCAGCCATGTCCGTAGTTCCGCTAATGGTTGGTCAAAAGATGATGGTGGCCTGGAGCATTAGTTGGTAGTGCTGCTGTATCTCTGTCAGAATACTCACAACAACACAACAACGACCACCATGCCACGCCCCATCGTTGCAGATGTAACGGTGAAATAGAATTAAATATGTAACATAGCAGTGGTCACATTACACGTGTGGGGGGGGTGCGCTGGTGTACGTAGTTGAGGTCAACGTGGAGGTTGTGTTTAAAGAAGGATTGTATATCTGGGGGGGGGCGATGCGGATGGCTGACGTCATTGGCTCTAAGTGTTGTCAGCTACCTCTTAGTGAAGGGGACGTTTCTATAACCCCTTTCTGTTATGGCAACTGGCATTTGTCTTGAATGCATCAATTGCGGGAGTTAACATAAATATTGATCTGTTTGAAATTAATTATTGACCTTTACGTGAGCCTACAATTAGACTTAAGCAAAAATATCAGAAAATTAAATTCCCATTTGACCGGGTAGTTTTAATTGTAACAGACATTTAGTAAAATATAGTAAACAAGTGATTGCAATAAAGGCTTCAGAAGCGCTCCCTTGTTCTCACTGCACACAGCACGACACGGCCAAGCACACAGATCAGCTCACCTTTCATGATAACACGATAACATTATGTACAGGTTGATATTATGTGGAGTTTCTCTATGAGGTAACATATGGTGTCGTGAAGAAATTTAACAAAGGCGTATAACACATTGAGTTGTTGTCACTCGGCAATGAGGCTTGTTGCCGCAGCGTCTTGCTTCATTTTGTATAGTGTGAAGGGTACACTTTTATCTTCTTCTTCAAATATCACAGAATCTGTCCGGACGCGCTGAGAAGAGACTGAAGTGTGACTTAGACTAGAGAATCATACGGTGACGCCATGTCGTCTGCTTCCAGAGAATCCGAGGTGTTTTGAGAACGAGGCACGTACGTCACTTCCATGCTGCTCTCTCGCAGTGGTCCATTTTTGTCCCCAGCTGGCAAAACAAAAGCAAATAAAAGATGCATCAATTATTGAATGTCATTATACTATACCGATGTTTTCTCAATAATTTTATTTTAATCATTTCATCATTTAGTAATGCATTTATCCCAATGTCCTTAAATCAATACAATCTCCTAGAAGGTTTTAAAGTACCAGCGGTTATTTATCATTTTATCGCACGTTGGGAAAGTAGCACCGAGGTTTAATAAGACGTTAAGAGAACCACCATGTCCCCCTTTTACGTCACAGAAACTGCATCTCGAGCTAGGTGTTTCATTAATAAAAAAATTTAAAAACTTTAAAAAAACAAGTTTTTGACTATAAATACTTTATGTACGAGAAGTAACTAAAAGAATGTTCATTATAATACGCAGCGCAAGACCATCCAAAAATACAAAATTGTAGTTGTGTCGTAAAACATGTTTAATATAATGCGCACCGATCAGGAATATGTTTATAAAAAGTGTTGTCAATAAAATACGCACCTTATTGCGCGACAGAAACGGTTGTTCAATATAATACGCACCCTTACACTCTATCTCAAGAAATAACATGATACATAGGAATAAATAAAATAATCTAAAAAATCAATAATTTAATTACGGTACATGCGATCGATCTGAAATTTTGATACATTGTTTTTATCATCGGTACGAAACTGCCTGCAAAAAATCAGCTCGCTAGCTTACGAGGAAGTGGGTTAAAAATGGATCCAAAGTTTTGGCGACAAGCAAGCAATCAAGGGTTCGAAACCAGACACCACGAGTTAATATAAAGGATTTAAAGATAAAATATTTTTTTATCAAAGTAAGTGAAATTCTCTTAAAATTTAAATATTTTTCAATTCTAAAAAAAAGAGCTTACATTTAAATGATACAAAGGACACGTTCAATAAAGCATTTAATAACTTCATCTATAATATATCATGGAACATGTCATTGTTGTTGATATGAAGGTTATCTACCGAAGACGATTTCAGCCACCTTATTAACATAAGTCCCCATCACTGTAATGGGACCTTGTTTGCCACCGTTATGAGTACTATTTACTACTATACCAGTTCACAGTTTTAAAAAATGTCCGACCTCTAAACAGAAGCCTCTTTTCCAGACGATTCCTCCAAATAGTGATCTTTGGTAAGGTTTTCGATTGTTTGTTGTTGTTTTTTTCCCGCAGCGGGGTTTTATCCTTGTAAACAATACTTAAACTAGGTAAAGATGGTATACGAAGCATATATTTATTACAGTAATAACATCCCAATCAATACTTGGTCGCTGATGATCATCTCCCCTGCATAACTTGGCTTGCCATTAGCCATTATTATTATTATTACGCAATTCAAGACTTTGGGAATTATTCTAAACTTTTCCCCTCTTCTTATCATCTTTTTTGTTGCTAAATCCCGTGATCTCAAAGAACTGAAGCAATCCTCTTATCGCCAACACCTGATATTTTAAATCTAGGTCATTTATTAATTAATGAGTTGTTTTTTTTAAATTATTTCTCAACTCTCACCAGTCTTATCATAAGCAATGGACATTTTCATTTTCTTTATAATTAAAAAATAATTAAACAGGAAAATAGGCTAATTTCGAAGTTAAAAGTATAACTTTGGTAGCATTTTGTTCTCTCAATAGACAATGATGGTAATAGTGAAGTCTAAGAACGCTCGTTACTATTTAAGCCAATGAAATTTCAGAGGTTTCTCTTATCTTCATACTGTTAAGAGTCTATTCTCCCATCAGTTTCTATTCTCCCATCAGTGTCTATTCTCCCATCAGTTTCTATTCTCCCATCAGTGTCTATTCTCCCATCAATCTCTTATCTCCCATCAGTGTCTATTCTCCCATCAATGTCTATTCTCCCATCAGTGTCTATTCTCCCATCTGTGTCTATTCTCCCATCAGTTTCTATTCTCCCATCTGTGTCTATTCTCCCATCTGTGTCTATTCTCCCATCAGTGTCTATTCTCCCATCAATGTCTATTCTCCCATCAGTTTCTATTCTCCCATCAGTTTCTATTCTCCCATCAGTTTCTATTCTCCCATCAGTTTCTATTCTCCCATCAATGTCTATTCTCCCATCAATTTCTATTCTCCCATCAGTTTCTATTCTCCCATCAGTTTCTATTCTCCCATCAGTTTCTATTCTCCCATCAGTTTCTATTCTCCCATCAGTTTCTATTCTCCCATCTGTTTCTATTCTCCCATCAGTTTCTATTCTCCCATCTGTGTCTATTCTCCCATCAGTGTCTATTCTCCCATCAGTGTCTATTCTCCCATCAGTGTCTATTCTCACATCAGTGTTTATTCTCCCATCAGTGTCTATTCTCTCATCAGTTTCTATTCTCCCATCAGTTTCTATTCTCCCATCAATTTCTATTCTCCCTTCAGTGTCTATTCTCCCATCAGTTTCTATTCTCCCATCACTTTCTATTCTCCCATCAGTGTCTATTCTCCCATCAGTTTCTATTCTCCCATCAGTGTCTATTCTCCCATCAGTGTCTATTCTCCCATCAGTTTCTATTCTCCCATCAGTGTCTATTCTCCCATCAGTGTCTATTCTCCCATCAGTGTCTATTCTCCCATCAGTGTCTATTCTCCCATCAGTTTCTATTCTCCCATCAGTGTCTATTCTCCCATCAGTGTCTATTCTCCCATCATTTTCTATTCTCCCATCAGTGTCTATTCTCCCATCAGTGTCTATTCTCCCATCAGTGTCTATTCTCCCATCAGTGTCTATTCTCCCATCACTTTCTATTCTCCCATCAGTGTCTATTCTCCCATCAGTTTCTATTCTCCCATCAGTGTCTATTCTCCCATCAGTGTCTATTCTCCCATCAGTTTCTATTCTCCCATCAGTGTCTATTCTCCCATCAGTGTCTATTCTCCCATCAGTGTCTATTCTCCCATCAGTGTCTATTCTCCCATCAGTGTCTATTCTCCCATCAGTTTCTATTCTCCCATCAGTTTCTATTCTCCCATCAGTGTCTATTCTCCCATCAGTTTCTATTCTCCCATCAGTTTCTATTCTCCCATCAGTGTCTATTCTCCCATCAGTGTCTATTCTCCCATCAGTGTCTATTCTCCCATCAGTTTCTATTCTCCCATCAGTTTCTATTCTCCCATCAGTTTCTATTCTCCCATCAGTGTCTATTCTCCCATCAGTGTCTATTCTCCCATCAGTTTCTATTCTCCCATCAGTTTCTATTCTCCCATCAGTGTCTATTCTCCCATCAGTGTCTATTCTCCCATCAGTGTCTATTCTCCCATCAGTGTCTATTCTCCCATCAGTGTCTATTCTCCCATCAGTGTCTATTCTCCCATCAGTGTCTATTCTCCCATCAGTTTCTATTCTCCCATCAGTGTCTATTCTCCCATCAGTTTCTATTCTCCCATCAGTGTCTATTCTCCCATCAGTTTCTATTCTCCCATCAGTGTCTATTCTCCCATCAGTGTCTATTCTCCCATCAGTGTCTATTCTCCCATCAGTTTCTATTCTCCCATCAGTTTCTATTCTCCCATCAGTGTCTATTCTCCCATCAGTGTCTATTCTCCCATCAGTGTCTATTCTCCCATCAGTGTCTATTCTCCCATCAGTGTCTATTCTCCCATCAGTTTCTATTCTCCCATCAGTGTCTATTCTCCCATCAGTGTCTATTCTCCCATCAGTGTCTATTCTCCCATCATTTCTATTCTCCCATCAGTGTCTATTCTCCCATCAGTTTCTATTCTCCCATCAGTGTCTATTCTCCCATCAGTGTCTATTCTCCCATCAGTGTCTATTCTCCCATCAGTGTCTATTCTCCCATCAGTGTCTATTCTCCCATCAGTGTCTATTCTCCCATCAGTGTCTATTCTCCCATCAGTGTCTATTCTCCCATCAGTGTCTATTCTCCCATCAGTGTCTATTCTCCCATCAGTGTCTATTCTCCCATCAGTTTCTATTCTCCCATCAGTTTCTATTCTCCCATCAGTGTCTATTCTCCCATCAGTGTCTATTCTCCCATCAGTGTCTATTCTCCCATCAGTTTCTATTCTCCCATCAGTTTCTATTCTCCCATCAGTTTCTATTCTCCCATCAATTTCTATTCTTCCTTCAGTGTCTATTCTCCCATCAGTGTCTATTCTCCCATCAGTTTCTATTCTCCCATCAGTGTCTATTCTCCCATCAGTGTCTATTCTCCCATCAGTGTCTATTCTCCCATCAGTGTCTATTCTCCCATCAGTGTCTATTCTCCCATCAGTGTCTATTCTCCCATCAGTGTCTATTCTCCCATCAGTTTCTATTCTCCCATCAGTTTCTATTCTCCCATCAGTTTCTATTCTCCCATCAGTTTCTATTCTCCCATCAGTGTCTATTCTCCCATCAGTGTCTATTCTCCCATCAGTTTCTATTCTCCCATCAGTGTCTATTCTCCCATCAGTTTCTATTCTCCCATCAGTTTCTATTCTCCCATCAGTGTCTATTCTCCCATCAGTGTCTATTCTCCCATCAGTGTCTATTCTCCCATCAGTGTCTATTCTCCCATCAGTGTCTATTCTCCCATCAGTTTCTATTCTCCCATCAGTGTCTATTCTCCCATCAGTGTCTATTCTCCCATCAGTTTCTATTCTCCCATCAGTGTCTATTCTCCCATCAGTGTCTATTCTCCCATCAGTGTCTATTCTCCCATCAGTGTCTATTCTCCCATCAGTGTCTATTCTCCCATCAGTGTCTATTCTCCCTTCAGTGTCTATTCTCCCATCAGTGTCTATTCTCCCATCAGTGTCTATTCTCCCATCAGTGTCTATTCTCCCATCAGTGTCTATTTCTCTTATGTGCCTCCTCAATATTCTAAAGTGTATTTACTGCCTGCTGCTACGTAAATGTTCACTACGTGTTTCTGCCTCCATTCTCCCAGCTGTCTCTGTTCTCTTGGGTGTCCCTCATTCTTATGTGTCTCTGTTCCCTTAGGATTCTCTATTAACACAGGTACCTCTATGCTCTCCCGTGTATTGATTCTACCAAATGTAAATCGCGCCTGTTTGTTTCAAGTGTATCTTAAAAGCGTCCATATTCACCACGACTTCTATTCTCCAATAGGCAATACTGCCCCACAGTCGAACCCACTCTATATGTGGTCTATATGTTAATTCATAGTTTCTATTCTGTCAACGCCTCTAGTTTTCAGTGGGGCTCTTTCCCTTGGTACCGATTTAAAATATAAAGCAACTATTGCTACTATGGATATGTTATTGGATATTTATTGAATTTTATCATCAGCTCTACCACTCATCTAAACACAACATCGTCTTACCCATCCTCGCCTGCATCGCATCCTGCCTCTGAACGTACGCAACTGGTGTTCCCTGACTCGCCCGTCTTGCGAACCTGGGCAGTCGGGAGACGTTCGCTCTGTAGCTCTTCTCCTCGGGAAGCACGTAACTGCCGGAGGTCTTGTCGAAACTCGGCGACGGCGTGCTGAAAGAACGGGTGGGGGTGGGGTTTCTAGACCCCCGCGGCGAGACGGACGTCTTCGCGGTGCACTCGGCCTGATCGGAGCCACCGAGCAAAGACTCGTGCTCCGTTTGTAGTGATGAGTCTTTGGTGACATGGGAGGCGTGATTAGTGGCCTGATGGCTCAGCTCTTCGATGGACGAGAAGAGGCGGCGACATTCTTGGTTTGGGGTGGAAAATATCAAACCGTTGTCATTGAGTGCCGGTGAAAATACAAGGCATTTTTCTGTGATTGGTTTAGGTGCGAAGCAACTTTCTTTGGTTGTTGACGTAAATGTAAGGCAATTTTCTTTAGTGTCTGGTGTGAATTTAAGGAAACCCTCTTTAGCTGTCGATATAAATCCAAGATCATTGTCTTTATTTGTTGGCGTAAACGCAGTTCCGTTCTCTTTACTTGTTGATGCAAACGCAACATTGTTGTCTTTTGTTGTTGGTGTAGATGTTGCACCATTGTCTTGATGGCGTGTCCTAAAAGCGAGTATCGTCTCCACTTCAGCGAGCGATGACGATCCCAGATGCGATATTTGAGGGGGAAGCAAAGATGGGGCGAGGCTTAGGGGATCCACTGGGCCATTAGTTCTCGTGGGAGTTGGTTTAGCCAGGTGTGAGTTGTTGGAAGTGTTTGAAATTTCGCGGGGCGAGTTCTGCCAGAACAAACACGGCGAAGGAGTTCTTGAGGCGAAGGGCGAGGACAGCTTACTATCACTCGGCGTCGGTGTGGTTGCCCTCGAGATATTCAGTGTGCTCAACAGCTCGGAAAATAAACTGATTTTATCCGAGGAGCTGGGTCCAGTGCTGACGTCATCCAGGCGAAACGAAGGGGATCGGCCGGATGATGTTTCTATATCAGTAAACGAAGTTTCTCCCGACTTGGCTGACGGTACCGACTGTTCCCCGTCGATAAATAAACTATTGAAATCCTGGGGAGATTTGAGGCAAGGTGTCCCGACGGCACTCAGAGAGTCGTAATACACAGAGTCACTGCTCAGGCCAATTTGTCGCTGGTCAATGGTTAAATGATTGATTGCGACATGTGGAGACGACGCCTCGACCGGGAAATGGGATGTTTGGGCTGAAGGCGCCGTCTGGTGGCTGTTAGGACTGCTCGGTGTGATGACATTGTTAATGGAATAGCTCGAATCTGTTGGCAGCTGTTTAAAATCAAATGCAATGATGCAATCATTATGAGATGAAATATTTATTTTTTCACGGCACTCTGACGGTAAGCTATTACTATTAGCCGCACTTCTGGGACATTTTGTTGTCAAGTTCGTCTCCGATGTCGTTTTTCGAACGCTACAAATATCAAAGTACGGCGTATTTTTAAAACCGAGCCTTTCATTGGACAATGAACGATCCCTCGCTGTGATGCCTTCCTTGGTGTCACTGCTGCAGGCGGGAAGTTCAAAGCACGGACCTCGGTCCGTGTCGAAGTGCGAAGGGGTCAAGTACACGCTTTTCTCGGAAACGTTGTCCGCGTCTGCCGTCAAGCTGGGGCTCCTGGAGCCACATGTCTTCTGGCATCCGCCAATACAGGTTTCCGGGAGAGGGCTGAGGTTTCGGAATCTTCTGCTGTAAAACATTCCGTCAGAGGAGCACGGAGACGCCATTTGCCTTGGTGGCGTGTTGACATCTCTCTGAAGAACGTGTGATCTCATCTCTCCCGGCGAATTCAATGCACCTGACTGAAATATGTAGGTTCTAAAATCTTTCTTGGACTGCGGCAGTGAGAGCGAAGAAGCGGCTATGGGATCGAAATGCTTGCGGTAACGCCGTGGTATGAGAGAAGCCTCTAGCAGATTGATTTGCTTGTTTGTCTGGTCTGGGTTTTTAAACAACTGGTTGAAATTTCTCAAGTTGATGAGCTCTTCAGGGACAGACTGCGCGTGTGTAGGCAACCGCAGGGACTTCGGTCGGTCCAGGGTGTGGAAGTTCTCGACGGGATCCGAAACGTTCTCATTTACGAGGGACACCCTGGAGATGTTCATGTCGATGATGCCTATACCAGACTCAACCTCAATGCTGCTGCATTTTTCAAAAGGGCATTTCTTATCGGCCAGATCCAGGCCGCTGGGGACGCTAGAGCTGCACTTAGGGCAGTCCAAAGAGTGCGATGACAGCTTGGTCTCGGGAAGAGATCTGAAACCGGTGAAGACGCTGACAAACCTTTTCCAGCGAGAGTCCAGATGTCTTCCGCGGCGCCTGTGACGCTCCTCGACCACAGACATGGATTTCCCAGTCTTCGACTGCGACCCGCTGCTGTGGCTAGAGCGGCTGGTGCTAAAGACGTTTTTGAATTTCCTCCAAGTGGACCTGTATTTAGAATGGTGCTGATTAGACGACGACTCTTGCGAGCCTTTACTTTCCAAGGACGACGACTCGTGGCTCTCGCTTGCGATATCGATTCTTCTATTAAAACTACTGATGGCGATCTCGCCCAGGCTGAGACGACTGCGTTTGGTTTTGGATGGCCCCAAGGTCAGCCCCGGGCAAGTAGGAGTCGGACTGTCAGAGGCGGCGTCTAGCTTTGGAAGCTCCACCTTGGTTTTCTTCGGACTCGTCAAACAGTTGTAGTATTCGTTCATGTTACCTGAAGGCACGTAGCTGACTTTGCTGAGGCTGGCCCGCCTCGCCCTGTCCAGCTGCGGGTCGCTTTGCTCTTCGTAGAAGTACTCCCCCGTGGAGCCGTCACCCTTCTGGACCCTCTTCAGAAACACAATCCCGTTGGTGTACCTGCTTCGAATGTCACTCCAGCCCTGGGTCGGGTCAACGTCCGTGCTGGCCGGGTGGATGAGGATGGTGGGTTCGCTGTTCCTGTACGCGCCCACCGAGCTGCCCAGCGACCGTGCCTCGGACAGTTTGGGGATGTAACCGTGGCTGCCGCAGACGACGTTGGACGGAGACAGTCGCTCGTTGTTGAGTTGAAAGACTCGCGGGTTCCGGGCCGAGCACGACAGGTCGGGGCACACGCATCCCTCGACGGCGTGCCATGGCTCGGAGTTCCTCTTGCCGGGATAAGGCGACGGCGTCCTTGTGATACCGTCCGCCATGACGTTGCCCAACGAATGCCTCCCCACCTCCGTGACGATGTCTGCGAACCGCGGACCGCATGTATCGTGGAGACCCACATAGGCGTTGCGCCTCTGCCTGTTGAACTGCGGCTCTTCGTTTTCTTCGATGTACGAATGATAGTCGAGCTCGTCCCCGTGAATGGCGCACATCGAGCTGCCTTCCAGCTTCTGATTTCTGGGGCGGCTCCTTATCGGTGTCGGGCTGGTGACCCCTGGACGCTTGGTCTTAAATCGCATCAAAATGTCCTGCAACGAGACCGGGTTGGGACCTTGGCTCTCGTCGGACTGGGTGTTGTAGCGACGGAAAGGACCGCGAGCTTTCTTCGAACTGATCATGCCCCTGCTTCTGAAGAACGTTTTCTTGTGAGCACTCGGCGTGAGTGATGTCCCTTGAGTGAACGAGGTGTCCTCCAGGTAAAAAGGGCAGCTGTTGTCGGAGTTCGCTATGGAGTCGAAGCTTATCATGAAGGACCGGCCGAGTTCTCTCAGCGTGATGGCGTTCGTGTTGCAAAGCGCTGCCACCATTCTCTTTCTTCTGAGTCCGCCGTACTGGAAAATGATGTAGAAGTAGTCCATGAGGATCTGGCGTTTTTTCACGACTTTCCGGTGGCGGATGTAGAAGGAGCCCGCGAGGAAGGCGATCATGGCCACGGCGACGGTGAAGGCTGGCACCCACGCGGGGAAGGATGGCTCGGGGTAGAGGAGGCGGTCGTTGGTCAGGGCATCTGAGTTGTTGGTTCGGTCCAGCTCGGCCATAAAGGCGTCACGCCCCCAAATCGACAGTTCGACCGAGATGTAGTCGGGATTATTTGATCCTCGTTTTCTAGGGGTTAGCCCCACGCCTCGTCATCGCCCTCGCTGCAGCCTCGTCTCACGGTTTGAACAGCGGCCTCGACAGACAAGTGATGGACTCGATGTTGATGACGATGGTGACACCCCGAGTTCGCGTCAGGAAAGTTGCATAAAGAAAACGTGACGCTTTGTGAGATATCCCCCGTGTTATGGTTACTGGTGAGGTCAAGTTGGTCGGCCATTGCCACACACGCTGGTTATTGGTGGTTAAATAACTGGCAATCGTTTTACTAAAGTTTAAATATTGTGTACCACTGGTGTTAATGTTGTTTTTTATCCCAAGAACTTCTTTTATTCATTGTAGAAATCTGGGGATAAAATAAGTTTAAAATATATGTACTTATTCGTGTAAGAAAATATATTGTAGTAAACCATGTAATTTAACTTTGATCGGAGTAGAAAACTAGAGAAATATTGTAAATATTTTCGTAAACACTACAATGAAAGTCGATTTTATTAAGCGAACTAAATGGTCTAAATAATTTTATTACAAATGAATTCCTCAAAGAAAATAAGTGAACAAATATAACGATAATGCAACTGTGAAGCCAACATATTTTTATTTCAATTTTTAAAAAATATCTTACTGCTCAGAATTTAAACCTAATAATACAACTTTAAAAAAAAATAATGCAATTTGGAATGGAGACCTACTCCATTGTTAAAGTAATTAAAGACAGCACCATCAAACACTAACACTCAAACAGGATAGTTTGCCTTAAAGACAGCACCATCAAACACTAACACTCAAACAGGATAGTTTGCCTTAAAGACAGCACCATCAAACACTAACACTCAAACAGGATAGTTTGCCTTAAAGACAGCACCATCAAACACTAACACTCAAACAGGATAGTTTGCCTTAAAGACAGCACCATCAAACACTAACACTCAAACAGGATAGTTTGCCTTAAAGACAGCACCATCAAACACTAACACTCAAACAGGATAGTTTGCCTTAAAGACAGCACCATCAAACACTAACACTCAAACAGGATAGTTTTCCTTAAAGACAGCACCATCAAACACTAACACTCAAACAGGATAGTTTGCCTTAAAGACAGCACCATCAAACACTAACACTCAAACAGGATAGTTTGCCCCTTGAAATGTCTTAAGTCCCCAGGTCTGTGACCTACAGTGAACTTTGCCACCTAAGAGTTGATTCCAATGAAACGAGCATCGAAAAATTTACTTTGATAATCACGGTTCTCGGTGGCGATTTCCGGTGGTTAAAATTCAAGTATAGTTACGACTATTTTAAGGGAGATTCCTATAGGTCAGGGGTCGGCAACCTTTTTAGACCGAAAGCCGAAAAATTTATAATTACAAAATTGCCCAATTTTTTAAGAGCCTCTAACGCGAGTTTTGAAAATAAAATAATATAGTTATTAACATTAGCGAATGGAACTGGAGAGCAGCATCTTGACATCGAAAGAGCCGCATGCGGACTGCGAGCCGCAGGTTTCCGACCCCTGCTATAGGTTATAGATAAAGATTTAGCCTTAACATAACAACACCATCTAAAAAAATAATGTAAAATAAGACTAGTTAAGTCAGGGCCCTCTCAACTCTCAGGCTCCGATTCTAAAACTGTGGTTATTTGTTTCGTGTGTTTTATCTGGTATAGATGGTAAACTTTTGAAAAACAAAAAAAATTATTGTTATATTACTTGACATTTGCAGAGAGTTTTAAAAAATGACAATAGTGATACAACTATCATTACAGGGGTACACTTTAAAACTTGTTGACACCTGTCATTTTATCTTGGGCTAATTGTTAATTGTTACGTTGCGACAACAATAAACTTGTGGCATTCAAATTCATGGATTATACACAAACACGGGCCTCAGACACACTTAGCATACCGGTAGACGCACAGACACATAACGATAGTCAAACACACCTAGTCGGTAGACACACAGACACATCACGATAGTCAAACACACCTAGTCGGTAGACACACAGACACATCACGATAGTCAAACACACCTAGTCGGTAGACACACAGACACATCACGATAGTCAAACACACCTAGTCGGTAGACACACAGACACATCACGATAGTCAAACACACCTAGTCGGTAGACACACAGACACATAACGATAGTCAAACACACCTAGTCGGTAGACACACAGACACATCACGATAGTCAAACACACCTAGTCGGTAGACACACAGACACATAACGATAGTCAAACACACCTAGTCGGTAGACACACAGACACATACCGATAGTCAAACACACCTAGTCGGTAGACACACAGACACATAACGATAGTCAAACACACCTAGTCGGTAGACACACAGACACATCACGATAGTCAAACACACCTAGTCGGTAGACACACAGACACATAACGATAGTCAAACACACCTAGTCGGTAGACACACAGACACATCACGTTAGTCAAACACACCTAGTCGGTAGACACACAGACACATCACGATAGTCAAACACACCTAGTCGGTAGACACACAGACACATAACGATAGTCAAACACACCTAGTCGGTAGACACACAGACACATCACGATAGTCAAACACACCTAGTCGGTAGACACACAGACACATCACGATAGTCAAACACACCTAGTCGGTAGACACACAGACACATCACGATAGTCAAACACACCTAGTCGGTAGACACACAGACACATCACGATAGTCAAACACACCTAGTCGGTAGACACACAGACACATAACGATAGTCAAACACACCTAGTCGGTAGACACACAGACACATCACGATAGTCAAACACACCTAGTCGGTAGACACACAGACACATAACGATAGTCAAACACACCTAGTCGGTAGACACACAGACACATAACGATAGTCAAACACACCTAGTCGGTAGACACACAGACACATAACGATAGTCAAACACACCTAGTCGGTAGACACACAGACACATCACGTTAGTCAAACACACCTAGTCGGTAGACACACAGACACATCACGATAGTCAAACACACCTAGTCGGTAGACACACAGACACATAACGATAGTCAAACACACCTAGTCGGTAGACACACAGACACATAACGATAGTCCAACACACCTAGTCGGTAGACACACGGTCACATAACGATAGTCAAACACACCTAGTGTGCACAACTGCACACACACACATTTTACATTCACACGCAAACTCAACATAGACACACACACTAAACACACGCACGAATACACAAAAGCTCCATGTGCACACAAACACAAATTCAACATACAAACACTCACACACACAACACACATACGCTCACACACACACACACACATGCTCCACTTGTCATGGACCTCCTTTTGACCCGTCAAATCGCCTGGAACTAGAAGAAAACTTTCACATCTCATCATGTCGGATTACTATTCTTGACCATTTCTATCTCTCCCCGCCCCGACCATTTACACTCCACCCAACTGATGACATCCTGGCTGTCTTGACTCCAACACCAACAATTTGCTACTATCCGACTCAGACTGGTTTGGTTTTGAGGTCGTCCTGAAGCGAAAATGTAGCGGTGTTGAATCGATTCTTCCACATTCTTTGATTTCTCGTTGAATCGTTCGATTACATTGCGGTTGCGACACAACAAATCTTTTGATGAAGCCATAGGGCAAAATGTGTTTGGATACTCATCTAATCGATTCGATATCCCTTTGATTGGGGAAAAGTTAGTAAATGCAATGTGCCTAAAGGCAGCTATGGAGATATCGCTGGGGTTACGGTTAACTAGGGGAGGGGGAAGCAGTGGCGTAAGAAGGTAGTCGCGATTCACCAAAGGCGCGCTTTAAAATAAAATGCCTTTTCATTTCATGGCGGAGATCTCGTCGCCGGGATCCTTCCATTTCGAGAGACGATGGTGCATCACCGTTGGATTGTGTTGCATTTCCTCGTGTGGCTGAGCAGTCCTATCCTTGGGTGACAGTCTTTTCCACAGCGTTTTCACACGAGTTCTGTGCTTCCCAAAGTTGTTGGCCTTTCTCCTAGCTCTTCTGTCATTAGCCTCCTTCGTCTTGCGCTCCTCCGCTACTTTTACGCCCTCTTTGACAACTGTGCGCCACCTAGATCGGAGATCTATTAATAGAAATATCCGGCATATAGCTAGTTTGACTAACTTCATTTACAATACTCAAATATCCGTGTGTTATGTCATGATCACTTAACATATAGTTGTTAATTCTTCTATAATTTAGTCAGTTAATAGACTTGACAGTAACAAAGACTTGTTGAAAACTTATTTATTTAATGCGTAAACGTATTGTTACTGTAACACAATCATTTATGCTGAAAACATTGGTTTGGTAAAAAAAAGTATCATCGAGATACGACACAGTTATACGCTCAGCTGTATGGAGAACCTTAAAGAGGGGCGGTATATTTGTTCAAGTGCCGAGATTTTCAGTTCATGGGAAGTGTGAATAAAGTGTTGTAGCAATCTGAGCGACACTAGCCTTACCATCAACTTTAAACATTGAAATTTTGCCCGTTTATTATTTGCATTTAATAATAGAAAATTGTGTTATAACATAACGACAGCAATTTTTTTTGGAATAAGAACATTTGAGATATTGATAATTGAAACTATTCGTCAAACTTAATTAAGGATGAAAGATTTGAAGTGTTTTAAAATTTAAGAGCGTGATAATGGTTTAATGAAATTAATTTGTAAATATTAGATTAATAAAATTGTAATATTTTTTTTCAAACCGGGAAAATTTCACAGATATTTTTACATTTATCTGATCGGATTTTTGAAGACGGTGGAAATTTTAATGGTTATGAGTGAGGAGTAACGAACAATGGGACTGGGTTATTTTTACAAAAAGAGTGTGTTTGGGGTCAGTTGGTGCTTGAGGCAAATTATGTTTAGAGGCAAATGGTGTATGGAGGCAAATCGTGTTTGGAAGAAAATTGCATTTGGATTCAAGTTGTTATTTGTTAAGTGGTGTCTGGAGTCTACTGGTGTCTGGAGTTCAGTGGTGTCTGGGGTCTAGTGGTGTCTGGGGTCTTGTGGTGTCTGGGGTCTAGTGGTGTCTGGGGTCTAGTGGTGTCTGGGGTCTAGTGGTGTCTGGGGTCTTGTGGTGTCTGGGGTCTAGTGGTGTCTGGGGTCTAGTGGTGTCTGGGGTCTAGTGGTGTCTGGGGTCTAGTGGTGTCTGGAGTCTACGGGTGTCTGGAGTATATTGGTGTCTGGAGTTCAGTGGTGTCTGGGGTCTAGTGGTGTCTGGGGTCTAGTGGTGTCTGGAGTCTAATGGTGTCTGGAGTCTAATGGCGTCTGGGGTCTAGAGTTATTTTGCTCAGAGTGCTGTTTCCGAGGGTTTTCAGTGTCGGTTGATAGTAGCTTGGGGCGATCTTGTGTCTGGTACTTTGTGATCTTTTGTGTGATGTTGTTTTCAGCGAGCTAATCCTTCGTTAGGCATGGATGCAGACCTGGTTATAGCATCGTGTGCAGGGCTAATGGGTCAACTTATTTAAATTTAAAATAACAAACAAGCAAAAAACAGCAAACTAAACTATACTTTTCACAACGTCATTTAAGGGAATATCATCGTGGTTCATAAGGTTTACAACCTCACAAAAAGATATTTTTTGTTTTTTGAAGAATAGAAGAGTGTTAATGGCGTTGTAAAACCGTGGTAATGGTTTTTGTCTAGTCTTGGCTAAGATTCTGAAATGTGGGATCTTCCTTCGGCCACTCAGCTCGACTCTCGCGGAATTGAGTTAGATAACTCGATAACAAGGAGATGAGGTGCTGTGGCGAAAGATAAACTGACTTCTAGGGCAGCCTTTTGCTACAAGATGTCCCAAAACCTTTATTGAAAGGTCAGTCATATTACAAACAGAACTTCATCACTCAGTAACTGGATAACGAAAGAAGTCCAACAGTATATGTGGTACTTGACTGCCCTTGACTGCCATTGACTGCCCTTGTAAATGTTTTAGAAGCTTGCCCTTTGCGTTGTGTTTATCAAATAAAATGACTAGGGAATTAAATGGTTGTTATTGGATTTAAACATGAATAGAGAATAATTGATTGTAAAATGGCATATTGACGGCCTGGTGGAACTGTGGCATATTGACGGCCTGGTGGAACTGTAGCATATTGACGGCCTGGTGGAACTGTGGCATATTGACGACCTGGTGGAACTGTGGCATATTGACGGCCTGGTGGAACTGTGGCATATTGACGGCCTGGTGGAACTGTGGCATATTGGCGGCCTGGTGGAACTGTGGCATACTGACGGCCTGGTGGAACTGTGGCATATTGACGGCCTGGTGGAACTGTGGCATATTGACGGCCTGGTGGAACTGTAGCATATTGACGGCCTGGTGGAACTGTGGCATATTGACGACCTGGTGGAACTGTGGCATATTGACGGCCTGGTGGAACTGTGGCATATTGACGGCCTGGTGGAACTGTGGCATATTGGCGGCCTGGTGGAACTGTGGCATACTGACGGCCTGGTGGAACTGTGGCATATTGACGGCCTGGTGGAACTGTGGCATATTGACGGCCTGGTGGAACTGTGGCATATTGACGGCCTGGTGGAACTGTGGCATAATGACGGCCTGGTGGAACTGTGGCATATTGACGGCCTGGTGGAACTGCGGCATACTGACGGCCTGGTGGAACTGTGGCATATTGACGGCCTGGTGGAACTGTGGCATATTGACGGCCTGGTGGAACTGTGGCATATTGACGGCCTGGTGGAACTGTGGCATACTGACGGCCTGGTGGAACTGTGGCATATTGACGGCCTGGTGGAACTGTGGCATATTGACGGCCTGGTGGAACTGAGGCATATTGACGGCCTGGTGGAACTGTGGCATATTGACGGCCTGGTGGAACTGTGGCATATTGACGGCCTGGTGGAACTGTGGCATATTGACGGCCTGGTGGAACTGTGGCATATTGACGGCCTGGTGGAACTGTGGCATATTGACGGCCTAGTGGAACTGTGGCATACTGACGGCCTGGTGGAATTGTGGCATACTGACAGGCAGAAGGAACTATGACAATGTGTACTGCTGATAAAACTTAGCACCGAGACGATACAAGGATAAAATTGAGCAGTGGCAGCACAACTGAACTTACGGAATTATGTCATGACCGTACATGACTCTGATATTATACAATGACTGTACATGACTCTGATATTATACAATGACTGTACATGACTCTGATATTATACAATGACTGTACATGACTCTGATATTATACAATGACTGTGCATGACTCTGATATTATACAATGACTGTACATGACTCTGATATTATACAATGACTGTACATAACTCTGATATTATACAATGACTGTACATGACTCTGATATTATACAATGACTGTACATGACTCTGATATTATTCAATGACTGTACATGACTCTGATATTATACAATGACTGTACATGTCTATGATACTGTGTAACGACTGTGCATGACTATGATATTATGTAGTGACTACATGACTCTGATATTATGTAGTGACTACATGACTCTGATATTATGTAGTGACTACATGACTCTGATATTATGTAGTGACTACATGACTATGATATTATGTAGTGACTACATGACTCTGATATTATGTAGTGACTACATGACTCTGATATTATGTAGTGACTACATGACTATGATATTATGTAGTTACTACATGACTATGATATTATGTAGTGACTACATGACTATGATATTATATAGTGACTACATGACTATGATATTATGTAATGATAATACATGATTTCTCATGACGCTGATATTATGTAATGACGTACTGTTGGTTCATGACACTGGAATATTATGCACCGAATACACATGACTATGACATTATGTAAATACCTTGCATGACACTGTTACTATGTAATGACGACAGCTAATGACACTTAGATGGTTCGTGCTGTTGGTTCATGACATTGTAGTATTATGCACGAATCAACATGACTATGATATCATGGTATGGCTGCCGAGCAGAAATATGAATTGATGAATTCATGTGCTCTGGGAGAAGATAGTATGTTAATTTTTTTAGAACAACTCAAGACTTCATTATGGGACAAGATTTTATTGTTTTGAAGTCTCATAAATATATCCCAAAACATTTACAAAATATCAGGTTCCTCGGTGCTAGAAATACATATCAAATTGTGTAGCCTGTGTGCGGTAATAGTAATAGTAGAGATCTACATGATACCACGCTACGCGAGAAGAAAAAAAACCGTGCCGAGGCCATTGTTCCACAAAGAGAAGAAAAAAATCTACTAAATCCAGGACGAAATGTAGTATCATTCCGTGTATCAAAATGTGATGCAAAACTTGCATGTTTAATAAAATGGTAATTATAGATTTCATCTGTGATTTTTATATTATGTGTTACGCGATGAGTTCAAGTATGTCATAGAAAGTATCTGGTTATTATTTCACATACGTCACAGCAAGTGGAGTTCAGTGACTTCCTCTACACTACAAAGTTGACCAATCAGTAACGTGACCTCGCCGCACTGATTGAATGTTGAGCACCAAGATCATCTATAAACTGATCGCTCATCGATCTGTCTGGTAATGAGATTAAGTGAGTGAAATGACGTGCAACGCTGGCATGTGAATGTGCTGGTCAAGCAGCATCACGTGACTGATGTGATGGACTGCTGGGGATAGGTTTTATTGTAACTCAGGTCAGACAGACCGACTCCAGGTTTGGATATAATTCAATAACAAATTAAATGTTAACTGATCGCAGCGCTAGGATTTTAAAGCAGGAGCATTCTCTTATTTTATTGAAGCAATCTTTTAACTTTTAATCATTATTAATATTATTAATAAAAAAAAATCTTCTCCTATCTTTTATAATAAAAGGCTACGTTCCGTGCTGTCATCTATAGCGATTGGTCCCACAAACACATATGACTCATACAGCTAATCATATTGAACACGTTTACGCGGACGTTCAAAACGAGTAATTTTTGGTGCAGTATTTCTTCCAAGACTTTATTTTGAGTTATGCGCGTTGGGATTTATAGTCAAAAGCTCTGTTTTTAAATCCTTTATATTAACTCGTGGTGTCTGCGGCGGACCTTGCTTGCTTGCTTGCTTGCTTGCTTGTCGCCAAAACTTTTGATCGATTTTTAACCCAATTGCTCGCAAGATAGCGAGCTGAAATTTTGCAGGCAGTTTTGTACCGATGATAAAAACAATGTATCAAAATTTCAGATCGATCGCATGTACCGTAATTAAATTATTGATTTTTTAGATTATTTTTTTTATTCCTATGTATCATGCTATTTTTTGAGATAGAGCGTCGCGGTGCGTATTATATTGAACAACCTTTCTGTCGCGCAATAAGGTGCGTATTTTATTGACAGCTCTTTTTATAAACATATTCCTGATCGGTGCGTATTATATTAAACATGTTTTACGACACAACTTCAATTTTGTATTTCTGGATGGTCTGGCGCTGCGTATTATAATGAACATTCTTTTAGTTACTTCTCGTACATAAAGGATTTATAGTCAAAAACTTGGTTTTTTACGGGTTTTTCTTATTACGAGTTATTTATTTGAAATATAATGAATAGCTTTTTTTGACGTGATGCACATGTATGCCGGTCGAGACGGCTGTTGGGGGGAGTTACAACATGCCACCGAACGGTGGTGGAACGTCCTTGGACGGGCTTTGTTGCTCGTTTATAATTTTTTTTTAAATGGCCTATTACGGGAGCTGAGAAGTTTAATTTAAATGATGCAGGAAATGTGTTGGAATACAATTTTATTTTATTTATCTCTAGTGATTAATCTAAAATTTCTCGAGGCTATCACTGTTTCGGGAATTAGGCCTACATCTAATTTCAAAAATAAGAATTTATTATTTAATACCTAATCCTGCATAATGTTTTTAATGTACTAGTTATAAAATGTTTTCAAGCGACGCACTTAATGAAAATATCGATTCATTTAAACTTCTAGGAGATCTCTTTTGAGCGTCTGTCTGTTCAACACGGTTTGTCATGAGGCATTGATGATATATCTTGGGAATCACTATTTATGAATTCATCCGTTTGTTAAGAGCGATTGCATCTGTATAAATAAAAACGCCATGATCATCAAGATAGCCTAAGGGGCCGTCCATAAATGACGTCACGCGATTTTGGCCGATTTTTAACCCCCGCCCCTCTTCACACTTCGTCACAAAAATTGAGACCCCCTCCAATATGACGTCACAAAGCTTCGGAAACCCCCCCCCCTATAAGCCCTATTTTCTAATTAAAAATTAGCATGTTGCAAATTACTTTTTTGTCATTAAAAAAAAAGATTATTTAGTGTAAGTCTGCACTCAAATATCGTAACGCTTGTGAAGCCATTGAAAACGTCATTAAATAAATTGCAAGCAATCAAATATTTAAATGGAACTTTTATATAAAGTTACACGTTTTTTTATGTGACGTCACATCTCTTAAACAATCCCTTCTCCCTATTGTCACACATCGTCACAAATGCGGCGTTCAACCTCTCTTAGTAGAATTTTCCAAGGCTTCTTACTAAGAAGCCCCGCAAAGGCCACAAACATAATAAAAAATGTTATAGTGGTTTAAATGAAATATATTTAAATATAATTAATTATTCCCTTTTTTGTTATGGAGGATAAAAGTGAAATACAGTCCCACCTCGCTAAGTCGAACTTCCCTAAGTCGAAAATCTCCCTATATTGAATTAATTGTTAGGTCCCGGCCAAATTCCATGAGACTAAAGTATTTTAGATCTCTTTAACTCCAAGATTTTTGGCTTTCAACCTCTCTTAGTTAAATTTTCCAAGGCGTTTGGGTTATTATTCTGGAGTGACATTTCAGAACACGTGTTCCGTAGAGACACGTAAATGGACGTAAAATCTTATCTTAGAGAGATTAAACGACCCTTGCAAGTACAAAAAAATGACAAAGACAAGAAAAAGGAGTGGTAACTAATTCGCGTCCCTTTGCTGCATGCTGTGACTCTTTTTAAAAAGAAAAATCTTACTCCTCCCATCCCAAAGTGGAGAGAGTAAAGTGGGGGAGGGGAGGGAAGGTGTCGCCTCTCACGGGTTTGTGTCGGCATGTCAAAGCAAGTTGGCTCCTTTGATATGAAACATAGACACCGCCTCTCTTCATGTCAAGCCTACTAGCCGGTAGCCCCCCCCCCACCTCTCAATATCCACATTGTCATTGATTAATCGGCGCCTATTACGCCATTTTCCCTAACTCAAAAACTAAGTTAGTCGATTTTTTTTTCGGGTCCTTTTGAGTTCGACTTAGAGAGGTCCGACAATATTTACATTTGTATTTAAATACAAATTTAAAAATTAGAGATTTAGTGGCGCCCTTTTGAGCTGGCGCCCTTGGCAACTGCCCCGATGCCAACTTGTTGCTACGCCACTGCCCCACACACACACATACACGCTTCTAATTGTTCATATTTCTCCACTTATTTTCTATATCTATCAAAATTTACCAAAATCATTACTTAAGTTCCATCGATGTTCTTCAACAACGTAAAATAATAGTCACCTCCCCATGGAGAAAAAAATCAAAATATTCCCCCCTGAGTTGAGACGGTCACGAGTGAAGCTTACTGCGTGACAGTTTTCCCCTCCACTCAGCACAGTGAATTTACAAACCGCGAAATGATTTGGGGAAATAGATAATTTTGACCAGAATAGTTAGCAAGTCGTTTGACCAAGTTTTACGTAGAATTCGTTTGAATTTGGTACGCCAGGCTAAATACATTGTTTTGCTTTTTTTTTCTTATCCTCTTTTTCACGCTGCAGTTGGTATTAGTAAAGCCATAATTTTAAAAATTCCACCAAATATTCCCGATATGAGTCCTAAATAATATTATTCGGACGTTTTTTTTATTCCTTTTATCCATTTGTATTTTTCATAAAATTCAATACTGATCTTATAAATATGTGGTTACAAAAAAAGGGAGGGGGGCTTAAAAATTGTTCAGGTACTTGAAACACTAGTTTGGCTAGAGGACCACTGTCATTAGACGGTAGTTAGTCCAGTTTTGGATTTATAAAGAGATTGAAATGCGTTCATTGACTACCAGGGGTGGACAGACCTGCAGTAACAGAGCTGTTTTTAAAAATAACAAGAATTGTTGAGAGCCGCATTGAAGCACTATGGCTCATGAAACCTGGCTTGGAAATCTTCCAGTAATCCCTGCAACATATCTTTCATAAATTTTATGCGAGCCGCAATAAAAACACTTATAAGAGCCGAAAGCGGCTCGCGAACCGCGGTTTGGCCACTGTTCGACTACACCAGTGCTTCTCAAACTTTTAGTATGGCAGACTAGCAGGAATTTCTCCATTGCTCCAGGGACCGGTGAACTATTTTACCTTTACTGAAATGTAATTTATTTTTATTTTATTTGTTTCATTTTATATACTTATTGCCGAAAAATAGACATTTCTATAGGATGCGTATTAATGTTTGCAAATTGATAATTATAATTATATTTTCTATCATTTAATATCTTCGGCGGACCGGCGGCGGATGGCCCGTGGACCTGCACCGGACCGTGGACCTGAACCGGACCGCGGGCCACCACTTTGAGTAGCACCATTAGTCAGCCACCTGTTAAATTTTGGAAATGTTAGGCATTCCTGCCTCCATTTTCGGACGTGTTACATAAATTTCTATACCAATAATTCGGGAATCGGGAGGAGAGGAATACATTTTAAACATTTATTTTTGTATTTTCAAATAACGTCAAAATAATCAAATTATTGCGTTATTTTTTTATATTTTATGAGGAAATTTTTTCGATTTCCTAATCTTTTATTTTCTTCATACAAAATTGACAATATTTTTCGGCTTTGTTCCGGTCTCATTGAGTGAACTGTACGGGCGTATTAGAGGGAGCTGACTTAAAGAGTTTTGCTGTATTTTCTCTCTCACGATTTAAAAAAAAATTTATTAACTAAAATTCTATTTTATAAAAGTCTCCAAAATTATCTTTTCATTATAATTATGTCGCCATATTTCCGAACTGTAAACACTTTTTTTTTCAAAACCACAGCTCCATCTCACATCACAACAAAAAAAAAGAACATAATAATTTCTTTTGTTTTTTTATTTTAATAAACGAATATTTTAAAAATCTTCTTATTTTGCTTTAAAAATGTGTCTGTAATAATTAACTTCATCTTTAAAATTTAGAAGAAGACATTTAAGTGAACCAATTTTATATCGATTAAGCTCTGACCTTTTTCCCTTCCAATTTTAAACACATTTACAATTTTTCTGAAAAAAAAATCACAGTAACAATGTGACTTGTTGATAAAATGTAGGATGTGTTCAGAGCTTTGCTTAATCTGAAAACATAAAACGAATTTTCTGAATGACCTACTTTCAGATATTATGTCAAAATAATGAGATCATTAGATTACACTAAACAAGCCTGAAGCGTTCGTGAATCTATTAATAACTCTCTTCATTGTATAGGGGTCCTCAAACTATTGGTCCAACTTTAAGTAGAATAGAAATTCCCATTATTAGCTGAACACGCAACACGATCGTTTATTCTATTTTAGCAATGATTTTATATTGTATAGTTAAATCGTATTGTGCTTTGTTGTTGTATTTATTTTCGTTGGCGTTATCGCAATTTATCACATATCACATCCTTGTTAGTTAATCTCACATATTAAATCTAGTTAAATTTTAATTTCTTTAAATTTTTATAATTAATATTTTTATTTATCCTTTTTTTGGGGGGGGGGTGCGTGGGGGGGGGACTAACTGTCGCTTGCTAACCTTAATGCAATCAGTTATTTAAATGTAAATCGTCGAAGTTTTGTGTGTATCGTCGTTCATATTATTCAACCCCACCCAACAAAGATCTCATGTTAAACAACCAGATGAGCACCGATGACCTATTCCTCCTCCAAATAGTGCGCAATAATGTGTGAAAATTGGACTCATTTGTGCCGCTACTTCTCAACCAAGAGCCGTCATTAGCCCTATTTTAAGATTTGCACTCGCACGCGACAGAATTTTAAACGTTATCTAACGGCTATAGATTTTATGTCATAGTTTAACAAACAATTCTGCGGTGTTTAGGAATTATCTGGGGTTTTGTAATTTAATGCTGTTTAGGAATTTACTGGTGTTTGGGAATTTTACTGCCACAACGCTCGTTGCCTTGTGGCTTAATGACAGAGAGACTGCTCACCCCTAAGAGGTCGTCGGAATGAACGAGTTCCGGGGTCAACATCTTCCCATGGCTAAGAGATTAAGCACTAAAAATGTATTTCAACTGCACTGACGTTAGAAGACTGCGGCTAAATAAGCGATGATCACGGCATCGGATGGGAACTCTTATCTAGACATTGTGTTTTTTTTATCTGCTATCTCCAATGACAATTTGCCTTTCTTTCTTCGCACACAGTTTTTCCTGTTTATCTACGCAGAAACACAATTTTATTTATTAACATTGAAATAGAGTTAATGCGACCCAATTGCAACCTATTTCTTTGTTAGCAGTTTCAACAACTGTATTACGTTTTTATATGTGACATTTTACAATGCTTGTGACATGGCGTCCACCAGATTACTTTGACATGTCTATTGTCAAAAAAATAAATACAACTGCGTTTTGCTAAATCCATTTAATGAGGTATCCATCACTCACAAAAATCGATGTCATTGTTTCGGAAAAAAAAACAACTGTGTGTGCAGCTTTTCTATACCCTGACAGACGTCACCGCACGTGCGGGGAAGCGCCGCCAAGAACTTGTAGTTAATGGAGGGATTCTGAGAGAAAAGCCACGTAAGATAATTTTCTAATGGGGTTCCATAAATGAGACACAGCCTTTAAAAAAATACTTTGCATTTACGTGGTTGAAAAAGAGAAGGATGCTATATATGACACGCATGACTGCACCGTTCGCATTTTTAAAAAAGTTATTGTGTTGATTTTTTTCCCCATCTTTTTTATTATCATTATTATTATTACACGCTTTTATTTAAGTCACACTGTTTGAATGGTGTATGTTGTATCCGTCAAATCTTGTAGAGTAAAATTATACCACTTTTGATGGTGCTAGAGATCTCAAAATTTTACCCACAGATAGATCTTGGATGACAATGAATTGTATCAAAATTTCAGATCGATCAAATGTACCGTAATTAAATAAATGCATTTTCAGTTTATCTCTTTATATAATCTTTATCCGTGCTATTCTGGACTTTCACGTGCGTGTCACCGGAGTTCACCACCAGCCATCGATAACCAGATTCAAGGTGTTTAACAGCCCAGTAATACGAAACTAAATCTAAATTGACATGATAATACAAGAAGAACAACTGGAATTTGTGTAGCATTGCTGGTCGAATTGTAACGTGATGGATTTGCGACCTGGAGGTACTGGGTTCAATTTTCAGTTGCGGAAACTGTTTTTTTATTTCATAAATTTGTAATTAATCTATCTTTTTACCACTATCACATTTAAGTTATAGACAACGAAGTTTGACTAATTAAATTGAATTGATTATGTTGAAAAATTGAATTAAAAAATTTTGGTACTAAAAAGTAGAAAATAAAATATTAAATTTTTTTTTAAAGTACACGCTTTTATTTACATATTGAAAGTGCACTAAAAAGAAGAAAATAAAAATTTTCTATGATAACAGGTAAAATGACTGAACTTATCCACTGCACATAAAAGCGTGGGGCGCTCATCACAACTCTCTATCATGTACAAGGCTGCGAAACATAAATACAAATTTGTATGAATATTAATAAACATTAAAAGTTTCAAAACTTTGATCATAATTCATATACATGCTACTATCATATTAATTAGAAATATTTATCTATATGCAAACGAATAGTTGCAAAGAGAAATGATTTGTGATGGGCACCCCACGCTTTTATGTGCAGTGGATAGGTTCACGGATTTCACCTGTTATCATAGAAAAATTGTATTTTCTTCTTTTTAGTGCACTTTCTATATGTAAATAAAAGCGTGTACTTTAAAAAAAAAGATTTTTTAAATATTTTATTTGAATAAAACCAAGTGCAGTGTGCTTGAAGATTCTTTGACACTTTAAAATTAGAAAACGTAATAGTTTTTCATATAAGCCTACATCGCATATAAGAAGACCCCTTAAACTGCTTTAAAATGGTCAGTTTTTAAGAAATTTGTTACTTTAAAGATCTAAAATGCTTACTTTACTGTTACATACCACGTTGTTTACATTTTGGAATAACACAAAAAACGTGTTCTGCTCTTTCCACATTATTTGCAATAATAATATCTGAACCTCCGCTCATAAGTTGTTCACAACTGATGATTAACGAAGCATATATTTAGACAAAAATTTAAATTTTAGAGTCTGTCCTTGTGTCCATTTTGTTTTATGCGAATATAAGCGGACCCCCTGATTTCAGAATTGTATTTTAAACTCGGCTTATATGCGAGTAAATACGGTAGTTTTGGGTAACATTTCAGCACTTGTCTTTTTCACAGAAGTCTTTAATTTCCATCTTGTTTCAAATTGGAGGGCAACTTTTCAGCATTATGACAATCTCATCTATTTTTTTCATTTTTTCGTATGAGTTTGGCGCTTGGCTAAAACACAATAATATCAAATTTAACACGGTTTATTTAAGTCCAGAAAAGGTTTCGTAAAAAAAAATTTCCATGAGGACACAAAAATGACTTTTAAAAAAAAGAAAGTTAAAATAGTAATCTTTTTTTTTCAATTTCAATGTAAAGATATTCGTTATTGCTTGAAGAAACCCAGCCCACCAGTAACACTGCAATTTGAATTAAATTAATACCCCTGCAATACAACGTGTTTCCATCACTGGATTATTTTATCCGACCGTTCATGGCTCGCATTTCACGCGTTGATGGTTATTCGCAGAAAGGATTGGAAATAGAAATTTCATTTACGAGAGCGAAGATTTTTCCTTAGCATACGTCCCAAGGGGCATTTCCCACATAAAACCAGAATTGTATTTACATGTTGTCAAAATGTATCTGGCATTTTTAGCTTTGACGAGTTTTTATCTCTATTACTTGCTATTCTAACATCAAATATTTACTAAAAGTCTGAGATAAATATTTCGATCAGAAACTCCTTCAACAAGACGCGACAGAATCATTGTGTGGAATGATGTCTGAAACTGGGAATTCGTACTTCTCGTCATTGTGAAGATACAATTTGCTTTGCACTGCCAAATCGCACATCCTATATAATAGAAAGCAAGTTTCTGTCCTTTCTGTCCGTTCTGTCCGGTCATCTTTAGCGATTGGTCCCTCAAACACATATGACTCCTACAGCCAATCATATTGAACACGTTTACGCCATTTACGCGGACGTTCAAAGCGAGTTTGCAGCATTTCTTCCAAGACTTTATCTTATCTTCTTATCTGATCTATACAGACGCTCCTTCTCTGCAGAAGATAGTTGCGTCCACAGACCATGAGAGATGATCTGTTGGCAAGTGATGCAGCGTTCACAGGCCACGGCTTTGTGGGTTCCACGCATTACCCAGCCGCCTAACTAGTGTTACGTACCCATTCGGAGCTGGGTGACTCAGGGACGCCTTAGGCCCCGGGAACAAATCCTCGCCTTGACATGGATTCAAACCCGTGACCATCGGTACGCCAGTCGAACGCGCTGCCACTCGACCACCGCGTCCCCATTTTATTTTGAGTTATGCGCGTTGGGATTTATAGCAAAAAGCTTTGTATTTACGAGTTACTTATTTTAACTATAATGAATAGTATTTTTGACGCGATGCACATGTAATGCCGGTAGAGACGGCTGTTGGAGGGGAGTTACAACATGCCACCGAACGGTGGCGGAAAGTCCTTTGACGGGCTTTGTTGCTCGTAAATAAAATATGACGACAGCTTTTTACAATGTATGAAACTAGGCTACTTTTTTTAATATGAATCATTAGAGTATAAAACCAAATTCTCTAATTGAAATTACCGAAATTTGGTAATCCCTTATTTCAGCGCATTTTAAATTTTTAGTACAAAATAAATAAAATAACGTACTTTTACTAATTTAAACACTTAAATCAGAAATTAAAAAAAAGTATTTAATGCTTTACAATTAGTTTTGTGTGTGTTTTGTTGAGTTTAAAGGAGTTTTTAACTTAGAAACAGGTTTTTAAAAGCAGACTTCCAACAACAACAATGGCGCCGTTAGTAACATAGGGTAGTGAAATATACTAAGTTTTATTTCGTACAAATCGTTAAATAGTAATTTTATTTCAACAAAAACGTAATTTTTTAATTTTAAAATAGATTTAATAATAATAATTAAAGAAGTAAGTTTGAATATTTTTTTTTATGACTTGAAATATAAAATGCGCTGTAATAAGGGATTACCGAAATTTTTCCTATTTCATAATGTTGTTATTTAAATTCGGAGTTTTTCCAAAATCTTCCTTGTATTTACCTCTCACAAATTAATTACAATATTAAAAAAACCAAAGTACTGAAGCACTTTCAAAACAAGGACGTAAATGAGATAAACATTTTTTGCGAGGTAATTTATCATATCAGCTTATTCACATTTATAAGTGTACAATTTGTAGGACGTAATTTTCAAACAGATGAAAAACTTCAATTCCGTTGGTTTTTTTGGCTGTACCAGGTTACACAAACTCATCTTGTCGTGTTGTGTTACCGAGAGATGGGGGGGGGGCGGCGGAGGGAATTACAAAATAATAAACCTGAATTTCGTCCTATCTTTAATTTTGACATTGCTGCCATTTCACAATACCTAATTGTGTCACTTTATTAAAAAAATAAAATTAATCCTTTTGTCGAGTAATTGGAGATGAGATTTTTCTCCCACCTAAATCCTGAACAATATTTTTTTAAACAATAACATTTGGTGACCTTTAACGGCCAATTTAAAATAATGGCCACAGCTGAGAGTAAGAATTATTGCAGGTAATTGAAAGTTTGATGCGTAAATTACAGGCCTGTATCACTTACTAGTATCACCTGTAAATTACTAGAACACATAATATATAGTAGAATAGTTAACCACCTTGACAAATATAATGCCCTATGCCCACATCAACACGGCTTTAGAAAAAACAGATCATGTGAAACACAATTAATAGGTTTAATAGATGAACTATCAAAAGGCTTGGACAAAAATGATCAAATAGATACAATATTACTAGACTTCTCAAAAGCATTTGACAAAGTTCACCATCTTAGTTTACTTAAAAAACTTAACTACTTTGGAATCTCAGGTTCCTTACATCACTGGATCCAAGACTTCCTTTTGGGCAGGGAGCAAACTGTAATAATTAATGGATCTAAATCTGCACCAATAAAGGTTAACTCAGGAGTTCCACAAGGAACTGTGCTAGGTCCCTTACTCTTTTTAATTTATATAAATGATTTACCCAACAACATCTCAACAGGTACAAAAGTTAGGCTATTTGCTGATGATTGTATAATCTATAGAACAATAAAATCAGAACAAGATAGCAAAATTTTACAAAAAGACTTAGATGAATTGATAAAATGGGAAACTAACTGGAGTATGTCTTTCCATCCAGAAAAGTGTCAACTGTTAAGAGTAACAAAGAAAAAGAAACAAATAAATTCAAAATATTACATTCATGGAAAAGAACTGACCCAAACTAAAGATGCAAAATACTTAGGAGTCTTAATAAATGAGAAACTATCATGGAATCCCCATGTCAATGAAGTTATTAAAAAATCAAACAAAACCTTAGGCTTTATAAAAAGGAACTTTAACAAATGTAATAGAGATATAAAACTAAAATGCTACCTCACTTTGGTGAGACCTGCACTAGAATATGCATCTTCTGTATGGGACCCATCCACCAAAGAAAACATTGATAAACTAGAACAAATTCAAAAAAGAGCTGCCAGATTCATTACTGGAGAATATTCGAAATTGACAAGAGTAACACCATTAGTTAAATCATTAAACCTTGAAACACTAGAGGATAGAAGAACCAAGAGCAAAGTAGTAATCATACATAAAGCAATTAATTCTAATTTAGAAATACAACACAAAGATAACTTAATACAACCCTCAGATAGACATAAGGATAAAAACACCTTTCTTATTCCGTATGCAAGAACAAACACATACAAGTTTTCCTTCTTCCCGTCCGGAATTCGGGCGTGGAATGGGTTGCCTGAAGAATCCAGGAAAACCAACACTTTATCAACATTTAAATCTCTAATAAAAATGCAGGACTAAACACAAACCATAGATAAGCGTAGGACGCAATAATCTTCTGTATAGAAGGAGCGTCTGTAAACAGATAAGATAAGATAAAGTCATCGTGAACATCGGAGCACATATCGCCATATTTTATTTATTTTATAATATAAAAAAATATGGCGATATGTGCACTGATGTTCACGATGACTTTACGCATCAAACTTTCAATTGCCTGCGGCTGAAAGTAAGAATTATTGCAGGCAATTGAAAGTTTGATGCGTAAATTCATCGTGAACATCAGTGCACATATCGCCCTATTTGATAAAGTTTTATTCTAAAACAACCTAAACACATTTATCTTTAAGAGTTTGTTATATTCCATTACAGAAATCGAAAGCATAAACGACAGGGTTTTTTTCTTCCTCCTAGTAGATAGGTTGCATGACGAGATTTCGCCCCAAACCTTACCGGTTACCATAGGAACCAGCTAATTTCATCGTCAGTTCATTTCGCCTCGGTAAGATCTCGTGAAGCGCTAATTAAATCTTCCACCCGCAATGTCTAATTAATCACTTCGTTCGTAGACGGTCAGCTAAGGCGTGGCACTGGCTGTATGGACAGTGGTCAGCTAAGGCATGGCATTGGATGTGTGGACAGTGGTTAGCTAGGTCATGTTATTGACTGTGTGGACAGTGGTCAGCTAAGGCGTGGTATTGGATGTGTGGACAATGGTCAGCTACGGCCTGATAATGGGTGTGTGGTCAGCTAGGACATGCTATGGAACGTGTGGGCGACCAGCGCATGCTAACGGATGGCGTGGGGAGCGGGTCACAACCGGGGTGCGCTGTAGGCTGTGCAGGCTGGCGCGTGCTGTGTTAATAGTGCACATTTCTATATTTCTACAATCTTAGAGAAAGTGCACATTCCTAAGTGGAGTACATATTCCTAACCGTTCACATTTCTTCAGGTACAGTACACACTCCCAGATACTCTATTATAATTAACTCATTATGAAAAAAAACTACGAAGTTTAGGGTGTTTATATAAATATTGGCCCAAATTATATACAAAGAAAACAGTATCTGTTTATCTTGGGAATGTGGAACCACATGTGCAAAGCCGACAACATGGATTTTTTTTACGCTGAACTAAATACACACACCAATAATTTACTTCGTTAACAACAATAGATTTTTCGTAACCTTCCATCGAGACAAAATAATTGCAGCCTCTTCCTTGTAATCTAAACTTTGGATACCGATGCCCCCCTCCTCCTTTCCCACTACTCGATCCCCGACTTCTATATTAAGACACAGACATCCGCTGCAAGTATCACTCAATAATTGACATTTCAACCAAAAACCATGAAACATTTGATTACTGATGTTCTAGAGCAGTGCTTCTCAAACTTTTTAGTATTGCGGACCGGCAGGAATTTTTTCCATTGCACCAGGGACCGGTGAACTATTTACCCTGCTCTGACATGGTAGGGAAATGTCCTTTCTTGGTAACTTCTGCGGACCGACATCGGATGGCCCACGGACCGGCACCGGTCCGCGGACCACCACTTTGAGAAGCACTGTTCTAGAGGAGTTAAGCCTACATCTATAGCGACCAAGGATAGTGCTTTGTGTACTTTCAGGCACGTTGCAAGTATGGGAATGATGCACTTTTGGGAATGATGCACTTTTGGGAATGATGCACTTTTGGGAACGATGCAATTTTTTTTAGAACAATGCAATCCTGGGGACCATGAACTTTTGAGAATAACGCATAACTGCGGTCTATGTATTTTTGAGAATAATGCAATAATGGGGACCATGTACTTTTAAGAAAAATACAATATTTTTGTATTTTATAGCATAGCATTGCTATGCATGGAACAATTTATTATTGAGAATGCTACACTTTGTTGAAAGATTCACTTTGTTGAATTGTGTATTTTCGGTTTTCTTCTATTGGTGTGAACAAAACTGGTAAGCTAGAACTGTAATCGGCATCAATTGATTATAAGGTCAGTGGTCATGTCCTGTGAAAAACTATGATGAAAACTAAGATCCCCACACCCGAATGTTTTTTAAATTTATTTCTTTGCATATCTAGGGCTACATTTTATTCGCAGTATCGTCGTTCACTTCTGCTACCACAGTACTGTTCGTGCCTAAATATCATACCTCGATAAAAAGGGGTACGATTTATTTTTTTTCATTAATGAATAATAATATCTTTTATAGGTACATGAACAGTCATAGTTCGCCTAGCTAAAGTATTTTAGGAACTTTAACATTATTTTCTACTGTTAATCTGGCCAATCGTTTATTTAATAACGGGGTTTTAAATACAATTTAATTTTTTTTTAAAATATCTATGATAATTTTTAAAAGGGGAGGAAAAAAGGACACGATAGTATCATGCTAATTTTATTAGACACTCTATCTTCTCCCAAATTTAGGCAAAAAATTAACGACATTCAAGTTCTCAGGAACTTAACATGAGGCTTTATAACATCAACACTGATATCACAATTCCACTAAATACCATTGACCATACAGAGCGTAATCATGTTCGCAGTCTATATAAAGAACGTTTCCTCGCAGCCCTAGAGTGCACCGCCCATGCTGTCTGAACAACAACAAAAAAAGAGGAATCTCGGCTATTTACGCCATCATCAGTCGCGTTAACCATGATCCACTGCAACAGATAATGATCCATGGCTGGACATGCTGATGTGGATAAATGGTTTAAACACGAGTGATCCTCCGTAACGACACGCCTCCGACAAGAGTGTAAGAGCACGACTTCTGCTTCGTAAGTAGGGTAAAATCGACAGTTTGAGGGGCATCACGGACACAACAAATTCTGAGTACGTAAGAGAAACTGCGCCAAAAAACACATCTTTTCAAACTTTTCTTTCCTAATTAACAATCAAACTTTTCTCTGAATGATAAACACAGCATATGTGCACCATAATGTCATTGTATGTATTTGGTAATCTTGAAATTTGGGGAATGAATGTTTTAAATTTAATGCATTTATAAATATGTTTTACGTTTTTGATGTAAAGCGCCGTGAGCCCAGCTGCTGGCTGTGGTACTGCGCTATATAAATTCTCAAACTATTATTATCATTTCTATTTTAGTCCATGTTTTTTTATTCATTAAGTGGCACGTGATGTCAACAACGCATGCTGGGGGGATGCGGGAATTTGCGCAGAGGAAGCGCATTAAAATATGACCTTAATAATGAATAAAACGCTCTAAGATTCCGTGTACGTTTATAAAGACTAGGGGCGCCGAAGTCAAATGTGGAATGAAGACTGTAAAGCTCGGGTGGCACCTATTTATCTCTAATGATGGACCCATTTTTCGGCCGCCTGTTGGTCTAAAGACGCCACCGTGGCAGACAATGAAATAGGAGAACGATGCATCTGGCACGATGAGAAATGTGCCTACCGGAACACCAAGCTGAAAAGTCTGAGTAACATAATCCCTTTTTGTCGTCTTCCGTGTTGTTCTCAGTTTCCGATCTCTACGCATTAATACTTTTTTTTTATTATATAAATATATATCTTCCGAAAATGTAACCCCCCCCCCACAGGGGCGTTAATGTACAATAATCTAGAAGAATAGATAATAGTAAAAGACAAAAGCATTCATGCTACGGACCTCTGGGATCTCCCCCCCCCCACCCCCAACGTCAGGACTTTCAAGTGCCTCATGTTTGAACCTTACGTTCGGGCAACAAGATAAATCAGTGAATACATGGAAACAACGATAAATAAAGCAGCAGACTGTGTTTCACCCTCATTTGCGGTAAATACAAACAATTAGCAAAATATATTTTTTTTTAAAAATAAAATCAAAATTGCTCTCTAGGGAATAAAAACCTGTACAGTATCATAGCACCACCCAAGTAAACACTGAAATGGTGCTTTTAAGACCTTTATGCACAGGCCACGGAAAGCTCTTTAAATAAGCCACCAATGACGCCTATCCAATGAGAAAGCCCAGCCTGGTGAGTTTTCTTTGATAAAGAGGCAGAACATTCAAGGCTTGAAGTATATAATAAATCTCAAATCGCCAGCTCACCGTCATTGCGCATCGGGATGCGCTCTAATGGTGCTTACCTTACCAGCCGTGCGATCATGCGCGAAACTAAATGCACCCGTAAAACAACAACAAAAAAAGCAAAGAGTCAAATAGATTATCAACCTTTACGGATTAAGTTATTATCAACCTTTACGGATTAAGTTATTATCAACCTTTATGGATTAAGTTATTATCAACCTTTATGGATTAAGTTATTTTCAACCTTTATGGATTAAGTTATTATCCTTAAAGGACCTTTAAAAAATTATTATTTGAACTGGAGAACAAAACGGGAAGTTACTAGTCAGAACTTATAACGTGTGTGTATCCCCAGGGGCGTAGCTACGGGAGGGGGAGGGGTCCAAATTCTAAAGCCCCCCCCGGGCCACAACTTGAAGGAACCCACAAAGGAGTGTCAGATTTTTTTCCATTAAATATTAAATATTACGCCACCGGTCAAAATGCATGGGCCCCCAAAGAGGCCAAGCCCCCCCCCGGGCCCCCAAATCCCTGACTACGCCACTGTGTCCCCCCCTCACCCCTTCCCAAACCACCTAAACAAGTTACTTAATAACGAACACGTTTGGCTTTTTTTTCACTTTTACGCAATCAATTATTTGTTGACGTTTCTTGCGCAACGCATCTTTTAACGGCTCATCTAACGGCCACTAGACGACCACCAATTGATTCTACCACTAGTCTGTAGGTCAATACGAAAATACGGCATGTTGGCCGACTTGGCCTCTGTGTTGCCCACATGCGTCCGCACTTCACATTAATATTTGAATCCATTTGGCAATAAAACGCCCCCCTGTTGGGTGTTTAAATCCTGGTGCAAACCTAGGGTTATCCTGTAGGAAAAACGTATGACTCCCGGTGGATAGTAGTGACTCTCATAAATGGAGTCAATCAGAATGTTTCTTCTCCAGAATTTATATGTTTAAAAAAAAAGATTAACCATTGATCCGCGTGACTGGATTTGCAAAATATTTAATCCAGTTCCGCTTTTCTTTCTACAGGATGTGACGGCATTCCAGCGATTGCTTTGAGCCAGCGTTGCAAAACTGAGTAATGATAGAATACCTTGTATTCGTTGAATACACTGTTTCCGATAGATTTAATCGATTCTTTTTTTTTAAAGCAAATATAAACAACGCACTACGCTGACCTACGTGAAGAGTATGATGGCGGGCAAGGTAAGTACTTGCATTTCAAAGAGAAATAAAGAAACATTTTATTGAAATTTATGAAGAAAGACTGTATGGAGATCAAACATTGAAGGATGTAAAAAGCGCGCTGAAGAAGATCAATAATCAGCCGAATATTGATCAGAAAAGTCGCTTGATGAAAGCGAAAGTTCGGTTGAGTTGAAGCTGAGGTTATTAGTTTTATTATCACAGAGAACATGGAGGGGGGGGGGAGAGAACGATGAGTTTCAATGGATCTGTGTGTACGTGTGTGTGGTACTTTCGAAATGTTTTCTTTTTAAATCCTTTATATTAACTCGTGGTGTCTGCGGCCGACCGACCGACCGACCGACCGACCGACCGACCTTGTCGCCAAAACTTTTGATCGATTTTTAACCCACTTGCTCGCAAGATAGCGAGCTGAAATTTTGCAGGCAGTTTTGTATCGATGATAAAAACAATGTATCAAAATTTCAGATCGATCGCATGTACCGTAATTAAATTATTGATTTTTTAGATTATTTTATTTATTCCTATGTATCATGCTATTTTTTTAGATAGAGCGTCGCGGTGCGTATTATATTGAACAACCTTTCTGTCGCGCAATAAGGTGCGTATTTTATTGACAGCTCTTTTTATATACATATTCCTGATCGGTGCGCATTATATTAAACATGTTTTACGACACAACTGCAATTTTGTATTTCTGGATGGTCTGGCGCTGCGTATTATAATGAACATTCTTTTAATTACTTCTCGTACATAAAGGATTTATAGTCAAAAACTTGGTTTTTTACGGGTTTTTCTTATTTAAATCCTTTATATTAACTCGTGGTGTCTGCGGCCGACCGACCGACCGACCTTGCTTGCTTGCTTGCTTGTCGCCAAAACTTTTGATCGATTTTTAACCCACTTGCTCGCAAGATAGCGAGCTGAAATTTTGCAGGCAGTTTTCGTACCGATGATAAAAACAATGTATCAAAATTTCAGATCGATCGCAAGTACCGTAATTAAATTATTGATTTTTTAGATTATTTTATTTATTCCTATGTATCATGCTATTTTTTGAGATAGAGCGTTGCGGTGCGTATTATATTGAACAACCTTTCTGTCGCGCAATAAGGTGCGTATTTTACTGACAACACTTTTTATAAACCTATTCCTCATCGGTGCGCATTATATTAAACACGTTTTACGACACAACTGCAATTTTGTATTTTTGGATGGTCTTGCGCTGCGTGTTATAATGAACATTCTTTTAGTTACGTCTCATACGTAAAGGATTTATAGTCAAAAACTTTGGTTTTTTATGGGTTGTTTTTTATTTTAAAGAATCTTTTTTGTTCTTTCATTGAAGCTGTGTAATACTTGTCTTGATGGCCGTAACCGTTTCTTGTTGTTTATGCTAGACTTAAAAGAAAGCTGAAATCATAAAATATAGGGTTAATGAGAAACTGAAACGGTCAGTGAGCGACTAGTTCGAAAAGAAAACCAGCTGCCGTCCCTGGAACCCGACCCGTCTCGCTCAACGGCCATACCAAGAGAACACTGTCTCCGTCTCCATAACGGCCATACCAAGAGAACACTGTCTCCGTCTCCATAACGGCCATACCAAGAGAACACTGTCTCCGTCTCCATAACGGCCATACCAAGAGAACACTGTCTCCGTCTCCATAACGGCCATACCAAGAGAACACTGTCTCCGTCTCCATAACGGCCATACCAAGAGAACACTGTCTCCATCTCCATAACGGCCATACCAAGAGAACACTGTTTCCGTCTCCATAACGGCCATACCAAGAGAACACTGTCTCCGTCTCCATAACGGCCATACCAAGAGAACACTGTCTCCATCTCCATAACAGCCATACCAAGAGAACACTGTCTCCATAACGGCCATACCAAGAGAACACTGTCTCCATCTCCATAACAGCCATACCAAGAGAACACTGTCTCCATAACGGCCATACCAAGAGAATACTGTCTCCATCTCCATAACAGCCATACCAAGAGAACACTGTCTCCATAACGGCCATACCAAGAGAACACTGTCTCCATCTCCATAACAGCCATACCAAGAGAACACTGTCTCCATCTCCATAACAGCCATACCAAGAGAACACTTTCTCCATCTCCATAACAGCCATACCAAGAGAACACTGTCTCCATAACGGCCATACCCAGAGAACACTGTCTCCATAACGGCCATACCAAGAGAACACTGTCTCCATCTCCATAACAGCCATACCAAGAGAACACTGTCTCCATCTCCATAACAGCCATACCAAGAGAACACTTTCTCCATCTCCATAACAGCCATACCAAGAGAACACTGTCTCCATAACGGCCATACCCAGAGAACACTGTCTCCATAACGGCCATACCAAGAGAACACTGTCTCCATCTCCATAACAGCCATACCAAGAGAACACTGTCTCCATCTCCATAACAGCCATACCAAGAGAACACTTTCTCCATCTCCATAACAGCCATACCAAGAGAACACTGTCTCCATAACGGCCATACCCAGAGAACACTGTCTCCATAACGGCCATACCAAGAGAACACTGTCTCCATCTCCATAACAGCCATACCAAGAGAACACTGTCTCCATCTCCATAACAGCCATACCAAGAGAACACTTTCTCCATCTCCATAACAGCCATACCAAGAGAACACTGTCTCCATAACGGCCATACCCAGAGAACACTGTCTCCATAACGGCCATACCAAGAGAACACTGTCTCCATCTCCATAACAGCCATACCAAGAGAACACTGTCTCCATCTCCATAACAGCCATACCAAGAGAACACTTTCTCCATCTCCATAACAGCCATACCAAGAGAACACTGTCTCCATAACGGCCATACCCAGAGAACACTGTCTCCATAACGGCCATACCAAGAGAACACTGTCTCCATCTCCATAACGGCCATACCCAGAGAACACTGTCTCCATCTCCATAACGGCCATACCAAGAGAACACTGTCTCCATCTCCATAACGGCCATACCAAGAGAACACTGTCTCCATAACGGCCATACCAAGAGAACACTGTCTCCATAACGGCCATACCAAGAGAACACTGTCTCCATCTCCATAACGCCATACCCAGAGAACACTATCTCACACGTGAAGTTACGAGGGTGTTTTGTACACAATTGTATGCAATGATAACACTACCTTCATAGTCCACTAATTTCGTGAAGCCAGACAAAGATGTTATAAGACAATTTGTTGGAAACATGTTGTCTCAAAAGCTGTTATAGGTGTGTTATCAGAAAAGTTGCTATACACATGTTATCAGACAAGGTGTTAATAGACATATTAGAAAAACAATTTTTCAAAAGTATCAATACTTCACAATGTATGCTGAAAAACATTTGCTTTACCAAATTCTGGTTTGAAAATAGTAACATTACGTCATTAGATATGACGTTTTCCTGTCTGAGAAATGACACGGTCTTAAGTATATAAGTCTTATATAAAAGTATGCATCACTCTTTTTGTCAAGTCATTTTTGATCAATGTACATTGTGGACTTTTTCACGATATTTATTAATTAGAATTATTTATTAATATCATTTAATTATAATAAATGACATTAGACTTAATATTAACATAAGTATATATATGTGTGTGTGTGTGTGTATTTATATATATATATTAATTAGCCCTTACTACAGATTGCCACACTTTGTTGCTCGCGTCACCTTCTTTTATCGTGTAACCCTTCGGCTAATACTCTTACAGTTACAGGTGCCATAATTGCGTGCTCTGCCAGTTCAGGCCCTATGATAGACACATGTACATGTATTTATGTACAGTTACATCTTCGCATATATTATTTATCCTTTTTTGAAAACCCAAAGTAATTTTCGCATCGTTTCTAATTAATACTATTAATAACATATAACATTATTATTGCACATCTATATATATAATTCTCTACGTCGCCCAACCATGCGGGACACCACGCACGCACGCCGACACTCTAACCCTCCTCCCGCCCCCTTCACTAAAGCGAGTATGTGCAAACGAGCATGACGAATGACCATCGCTGGGGTCGACCAATGTCTCGAGATCAACAATGGTCTTGCGTTCACTTGCATTGTCCCTTCAAAGAATAACATGAGATCCGTAGTGTACTGGTTATCACGTCCACCTTATACAGGGAAGGTCCTGGGTTCAAGCCCCAGCGAAAACATTGTTTTGTTTTGTTTTGTTTTTGTTGTTTTTTTTTATATGACTGTTTGTGCCCGTTCTTTTACCCCTTTATTGCCAACATGGCTGACACTCGCTAGGGTCTGCCAATCGCAGTTTATGGTTGGCAAGCTAATCAGGTAAAGGGTGGTGGGCAGGTAGATAACCACAGTGCAAATGTCTCGAAACCAACAGTGAGTCGGCAGTCTCCCCCCTCCCCCCAAAAAAAAACAGACGTTCACTCGCGTTGTTTTTATTTCTTCATGCTGTGGTTTGTATACGTTCTTTCTCTACTTTCTTTGCACTCTCCATGAGCAAGTCTGCGGCGTATGGTATGTCGCGGGGCGTCTAGTTTAAATATATTTATCATTGTGTGACACTGAAAAGGTAATCTAAAATTAATTTTGAAATTTACTAGAAACTAATTATCATAAATAATTAAAAAATGAAAATGTCAAAAAATATATTCGCTTATATCCCATTTTTCTCTCACTTTAAAATTCTTTCTTTAAAGAATTATTTTTTAACTCAAATCTTTAACTTATTCTTAAGACTTGAGCGATCGGATTTACCCAACGGAAATAACAAATGTTAGAGAAAAGCAAAATATTAATTAAGTTCGCTTTGCCGTTTTTTTCCTTTACTCTTTAATGCTGCTGGTTTGTTAAAGTAGGCTATTCCCGGATAATTAAGTGTCAAATGGTGACCTTGAGTGGCCTGACACGTGGCTTGACTGACAAGGAACGCCATAGATCAATGATCCCCCACCCCACCCCCCCCAACCACATACAACCGCTAATCCCCACTCACCTCGTTGGGTGCCATTCCCAGGTTACTACCAGCGTCCCCCCCCCACCCCGTCCCGCACCCGGTGAGTGAAAATCAAGTTGAATCCTCTTACGTCTTGCCTTATTAGTGGATTACATTATAAAAAATTGACCCAGATGACAGACGCCTATATGCTTTGTGTTCAGTTCTCTGACATTTGTAGTGAAAAAAAAATATATAAAACATGTTCATTATTATTTGTAAAAATTCTTGGGGACTAAGTGAATTAGTTACTGTCTTTAATCTCCTTTGTTTTGATAACGCCAACATTGTAACATCCCCACTTTTGCACACGAACCTTTTAACTTAGATTGCAACGGGACACCTTTTTTTTCACTTGAGCCGAAATTGAGTTCACTTTACATTGTGCGCGGAGTGTATTGGGAGTGTATTGGGAGTGTATTGGGAGTGTATTGGGAGTGTATTGCTGATGAAAGAAACAAAGAAAGGAACAGCCTTCCGCTTCGGTCTGTCGGAGAGTCTTGTCTTTAATGTTAGCTAAATTCAAATCAAGAAAGAGCGCTTTACCCTAAGGGGCCGTCCATAAAGTACGTCGCGCTATTTTTGACCATTTTTAACTCCCCCCTCCCCATGTCACAAACTGTCACACATCTTGGACCCCCCCCCCTCTAAAGTACGTCACACTTTCGAACAAAAATGCTGATTTTTATTAACAAAATAATCAAAATTTAATATAAAACAGCGTGACGTCAAACATGGCCGGACCCCCTCCCCCCTGTCACAAACTGTCACACTTTCTTACACCCCCTCCCACCCTCTGGAGCGTGACGTACTTTATGGACGGCCCCTAAAGATTTTGTGAAAATGGTTCACATTTTCGAAATTCAAAGCTAAACTTTGCTTCCTGATTGTTAAAATATCGCACTTTTGCCTACAAACTATAAGTCTAAGGAATTTCCTCTAATGCAAAATTATTTCATGTTTTAAATCTAAAGATTCGGACGAAAAACGTCAAGATGTTAGGTATCATTAGGCTACTTTTTCATTAACTATATACGCGTGGAGTTAGAGATGTGCGTGTAGAGTTAGACTTGTGCGTGTAGAGTTAGACTTGTGCGTTTAGAGTTAGAGATTTGCGTGTAGAGTTAGACTTGTGCGTTTAGAGTTAGACTTGTGCGTGTAGAGTTAGAGATGCACAAGTGAGTTTCTGATATTTTCGCGTTTATGAAAGTTTATCAAGTTACTTGAGTTAAATAATCGTGTCTTTTTGTTTACCTCAATTCGTGTTTATGCTATTATTAAAGTAATATGCCGTACTGGTTTGTGGTCGGGAAAAGATATCTGTTATCTAATTGGGTACAAAACCTAATGTAATATACTTACATTAAAGGAATATCTGATACAATAGAATAGATCAATAGAGTTTAATGTGGTGGAAATGGAGTCACAAACACCAGAGTTTGGTGAATCAAATGAGAACGGAGCACTGCCCCCTCCCGATACCAACTCATACTTCAACACGTTAGACCACAACAGGGACTCGAACTGCCGGCATTGCAGCCTAGCCTCTGAAACAGTTGTGCACCTGTTGACTTCGTGCCCTGCGCTGGACATAGCCGGGGAGGTTAGGGAGACAAGTGAGTCCTCTCCTTGAGACAATGTTGTATGGCACAGCTCAGCAGATGGAGCAGGTTGCCCAGGTGTTGGCAAAGCTTTAAGAGAGTAATCTTAAGCTTAAAGAATATGTGTTTAGTTTAGTTAATGTTAGGCAGGTGTACTAAAACAAAGGAGCTTATGTTAGGCAGGTGTACTATAACAAAGGAGCTTATGCTAGGCAGGTGTACTATAAAAAGGAGCTTATGTTAGGCAGGTGTACTATAACAAAGAAGCTTATGTTAAGCAGGTGTACTATAACAAAGGAGCTTATGTTAGGCAGGTGTACTATAACAATGGAGCTTATATTAGGCAGGTGTACTATAACAAAGGAGCTTATGTTAGGCAGGTGTACTATAACAAAGGAGCTTATGTTAGGCAGGTGTACTATAACAAAGGAGCTTATGTTAGGCAGGTGTACTATAACAAAGGAGCTTATGTTAGACAGGTGTACTATAACAAAGGAGCTTATGTTAGGCAGGTGTACTATAACAAAGGAGCTTATGTTAGGCAGGTGTACTATAACAAAGGAGCTTATGTTAGGCAGGTGTACTATAACAAAGGAGCTTATGTTAGACAGGTGTACTATAACAAAGGAGCTTATGTTAGGCAGGTGTACTATAACAAAGGAGCTTATGTTAGGCAGGTGTACTATAACAAAGGAGCTTATGTTAGGCAGGTGTACTATAACAATGGCGCTTATGTTAGGCAGGTGTACTATCTATAACAATGGAGCTTATGTTAGGCAGGTGTACTATTACAATGGAGCTTATGTTAGGCAGGTGTACTATAACAAAGGAGCTTATTTTACGCAGGTGTAATATAACAACTGAGCTTATGTTAGGCAGATTTACTAAAACAAAGGATCTCATGTTAAGCAAGTGTAATTGGAAAAGACCATTAGTGGCAATGACCATGTGACATGATTTTGAGCCACATTTTCTATGGAAACCTCTAAAATAGGATGTAGATATTGTTTTTAGAGGAAAAGCAATGTGTACAAAATAAGAAAAAGCATTGAATTTTAGAAATGATGAATATCGTTCACATTTAATTTATCCAGCAATTTATATTTTACAAATAATTACATTTAATTCTTGATATTTAAGAGATTACATGTATTTACATTTTAATCTAGAAGTCAATTTTTTTAATCTTGACAATTATTTCAAAATAAAAAATGACACTTCGCGTTTCCTTGTCCTTTAGAATCTATATATGATTCATCGTCGGCACTTTCTTCTTTTGAAAGACGGGCTTAATTTTTTTTATTACCGCCCCTTAATACGTGACACATCGTCATAAAGGTCAAATGTCTAATGGCAGTAATCCGTCCTTTGCCGTCAATGCTTTTTCTTTCGGATTTTCTCATTGTTCTTGTCACCCATGACATGAAACAAAAAAGCAGACCGCCAACAAAAAGGCTGATAACATAGAGGTTTTTAGACGAAGCCTCCAAACAAACAGTCGTATTGATCTCTTGTTTGTCTCGCATTTCCTCCCATACAAAAGCGGAAGTTGCGCGTTGAGTCGATTTAACGGGGAAATGATTTTCTTATTTTCTTCGTGTTCATGTTTGTTGAAGTATCTTGCCAATGAACGTAACGTTGTTTTAGTTTTCTTTTTTTTTAAAGGGGGGGGGGATCCACGTAATGGTCGGTTGTCTTGTTTTTGTATACAGGAAATCGCTCCTGACATTTAGCCAGATCTCGACAAAGATGTTATCGTGCACGTAATTAGCTGACAGACACCCACTGTGAGGCCGGATACCCGCTGTTAAAGACGCAGGACATCTTCAAGCTTAAGAGTTCACCTCACTGCTACACAAACAATATGATTGTATACAGCAAATGATGCATGTAGCTTTATCTCTCTCATTTCGTATGAGTTCAGTATTAAAATGAAATATTGTGTGCTTGTGTGTGTGGAGGGGAAGGGGGTCCTTATGGCATTTCTTAAAAAGTGAGTTTTTCGCTGTTTCATTTGAGCTATTAATTTAAAGAATATTTTGATTGAAGATGCTTTCTGGCCAACACTTTGCATTGATTTCTTATAATATATTCTTTAATGTGTATGACTGTGTATGTGTAATTATTGTTGTTTATTTAATTGCCTCTGGGCATAAGCTTCTAATGTTTTCGTTAATGGATAAAATAACAGGATCTTTTTTTCCGGGAAAATTGGAGTTCGTCTTAAAGGGATAGCAGTTCTTATATTTACTAATTTATTTTCCAAAAGTGGCTGTTTGGAAAATGTAAACATATATAGTATCTGCATTTCTTTTAAGGCGATTTATTTTTTTTCTGAAAGGATTACAAAAATCTTATTTTTTACGTCTTTAAAAATAACATTGATGGGTATTCTGGGACGGCTCTATCGACTGGTCACTGGTCACGTTAGTTAAGGGTTAAATCAATATTTAATATCAAATATTCATTTTCCCATCACTTCTCATCGGAGTATTTAATTGGTACGCTGCGGGAAAACCAAGGTCTAAAAATAAATCACGCAACACGGGTTACTCTAGTTACATAAGGACTTTAAAAGGGAAATGTTCGAGAAGAGTTGCGAAAGATCAATTGTTTGCCATTTCGTCATTGTTCTAAATATAAATGGACGCTCTCTGAAACGTTAAGTGCTAAATAATTAAAGAACTGTTGAAATTATTTGAGAATTATTGTGTCAGAAATCAGAGCTCACATTTGATAAAATAATTTTTTCAAAGGAATGGTATAACAAAAGGGGAAATGTAGCGTTTACGACTTTACGACATGTGTGGTAGTAAGACATTTTCGGCAATAAGACATTTTCGGAATTAAGACATTTTCGCCGATAAGACATTAAATTAGAAAGACATTGGTTTGACTAGTAGTAAGAGAAATAAGACTGCTATATATCGTATTTAAGGTAAACTGACTCTCAGAATACAATTATCTTTCTGCCAAGAATCCTTATCACGCTTAGAGTTCGAACCTTCTCATTAGTGGCTGACCCAACAGTATCCTAGTAATCAAGCCTACCATCCCTTAACTGCCAAATAAATATTTCCTAAATATCGAACAGAGGGCCAATTATTTTTTAAAGACAAACTTCCCTAATTTAAATTCCGATAAATTAATAAAATGAATTCTTAGTCAAGTTTATTTCATTAAATAGAATAACGGCCTTAATTCTCTAACATAATTTAATATTTAAATAATATATTCTTGCAAAGTTTATTTTACGATGAAAATGAGAAATAGAAATCAGCTCAAGGCAGCCACCACGTGACGCTTGGATATAGAGAACAGCAATTGAGTCCGGGTTAGGGCGGGTTCAATAGCCACCACACATTAGGTGACGGTTGGATATAGAGAGCAGCTATTGAGGCCGGGTTAGGGCGGGTTCAATAGCAACCACACATTAGGTGACGGTAGGATATAGAGGACAACTATTGAGGCCGGCTTAGGGTGGGTTCAATAGCCACCACACATTAGGTGACGGTTGGATATAGAGAACAGCTATTGAGGCCGGCTTAGGGTGGGTTCAATAGCCACCACACATTAGGTGACGGTTGGATATAGAGAACAGCTATTGAAGCCGGCTTAGGGTGCGTTCAATAGCCACCACACATTAGGTGACGGTTGGATATAGAGAACAGCTATTGAGGCCGGCTTAGGGCGGGTTCAATAGCCACCACACATTAGGTGATGGTTGGATATAGAGAACAGCTATTGAGGCCGGCTTAGGGCGGGTTCAATAACCACCACACATTAGGTGACGGTTGGATATAGAGAACAGCTATTGAGGCCGGCTTAGGGCGGGTTCAATAGCCACCACACATTAGGTTACGGTTGGATATAGAGAACAGCTATTGAGGCCGGCTTAGGGCGGGTTCGATGCGTGATCATCCCAAAGGCGCCAGAGCACCCGAACCACCGAAAACGGCAAATAAAACAACCCCGTAAAAACAAGGTTTTTGACTATAAATCCCTTATATATGAGACATAACTAAAAGTATTGACTATGTTCAAACGCGACAAACATTTAAAGACTGACACCGAGTGATATCCCCTGGCTTTAAAAGCGAGGGAAGGGACGGAAGGTGGTGTGGATATCGACGGGTGGCACGTGAAAGAAAAAACAATAACAAACCATGAATTTGAATTACATATGTTATATAGAGATAAACTAAAAATGCAGTAATATAATTAAGGTACGTTCGATCGATCTGAACTTTTGATACGATGCATTGTTAAGTGACACGAGTCTATGTGCCAAATTTCAGCTCGATTGCATCACGGAAAGTGGGTCAGGTTTGACTTTTGTTTTTACACCCGCCCGCGAACGACAGAGAGAGAGATGACGACAGACAGACAAGATTTCGAAGTTAATATAAGGGATTTAAAAATATATTCTTAACTCTTTCAATAATTTCCGAGGGCGACAACAGCCTATTTTCACATAAAATGTCTTTCTTGCACCGACCCTTAACACCTACTAGGGAAATAGCCCGCTTTACATGGAACTGAGAAATAGATAGCAACTTCAGGACAGCTTGACCACAATAAGTAATAATTTAGACCTGCGGCTTACAGCTGGATAACAACCATGATTTTTTTAGATGTGAACGATTTTAAATGGAACATTAAACATGTGTTTTATTTTTGTTCGGCGCGTATTCGACAAAAACAAATAACGCTTTTAAGAACGTTTCTAATTATCTAAATGGAGATAATTCCTAAAGCGAACGCCCCTTTGGACGAAATTTAATATTTTTCTATAGCAAGGACTGTAATTACCGCAGTGGAAAACAAACACATGTTTTACATTTATCTCTTTATCGATGATTATAAGTTTATTAAATTTTAACTCGATTTATAAAACAAAAGCTCAATCATATTTCAACTTTTTCCAAAACCTTCATAAAATGAGCCTATGACGTGAGATGACAAATATTATATTAGTCTACCACAATTCAGTCCTTTCTCTACAACTGTCTAAGAAGGATTTTCAGAATTCACTGGCTGGGCAAAATCAGCAACTGGGAACTGTGGCAGCGGACAAAAGCAGAGGCTAATTGATGAAGATATTATTCAGAAGCGGTGGAGGTGGATTGGTTATACACTAAGAAAACCTGCCTCCGATACAACAAGGCATGACCTGAAATGGAACCCCCAGGGAAAGTGAAAAAGAGGCTGTCCAAGAAACACTTGGCGCTGAGCATGGAGGCCACATCAAAAGAATTGGCTATGACTGGAAGATCCTGAGGAGGCTGGCCCAGGATAGAGAAGCCAGGAGGTCTCTCGTAAGTGGCCTATGCCCTTGGAGGAATCGCAGACGCCGTCATTGATCGGTGGATGCCCCTGGTGGATGAGAAGGCCCAAACGGCAACAATAAGTCTGAGAACCCCTGCTTGTTGATTTTAAATCGGGCACGGTGGTCGAGTGGCATGCGCGCTCGGCTGGCGTACCGATGGGCACGGGTTCAAATCCATGTGAAGGCAAGGATTTGTTCCCGGGGCCTAGGATGTCCCTGAGTTCACCCAGCTCCGAATGGGTACCTAACACTAGTTATGAAAATTAAGGCGGCTGAGTAATGCGTGGAACCCTCATAGCCGTGGCCTGTGAACTCTGCATCACTTGCCAACAGACCGGCATGGTCTGTGGACGCAATTATCTTCTGTATAGAAGGAGCAACTGTAAAGATAAGACAAGAAGACAAAATTGATTAGTATAGAGGGTATATTTTATTGAATTATAAACGGATAGTATAAAATGGACAGCGTCTTTAAAAGTTCCCAAGTACAAGACTACACAATGCGCATTATCATTTTATTGACAGATCTATGCGGCTATCAATGGTAGGTTGCCCAATGCGGTCTCCATAGAACACACGTAATACAAAGTGCACAATACCCATTGTGTTACCGCGCATTGCCAGAACGAGAGAAGGTTTTGTTCTTGACCTCTCATTTGTTTGAACTTGAAGAACGAAGGCTGGAAAAAGATAACCTTACAGCGTTTCACACTACACCTGCAATAAAAAAAATATCTGGCGTCGTGAACCTACATATCATCATATAGAAGACACAAACCATGGAAACACTTCCCCGCGACTACATCCGGGGATCATCATACGTAGGCCTTCATATACCTGGATTCAATTACCTGTATAGCAGACTTTCATGTACAGCCTCTATCGCACTTGGCCTTCATATGGACGTAAAGACCTTTCACATCGCAGCCACTGACCTTTACGCAGGGTTGTTAATATTGCAATATTGTATTGGTATTGGTAGTATTGCCAATACTTTTTTAAGTATTGGGACGATATTGCAATACTTCTTGAAATTTGATATTGGTATTGGTATTGCCAATAATTATTTTTGATATTGGTATTGATTTTTAACCAATACTAAAAGCAATATTCAATAAATTCTCTACAACATTGGTTGTGAATAAAGCTGAATATAATAAATTTTTCTTTGGTGTCGCCATCTTGCGAGTGACATTGCCAAACAATTTTTGAATGAGACTGATCAATGAAATGAATGATAATAGAAATCAAATCATATATGATATCTTTGGCAATGAGCATTGACCAGTGACTTACCAAGGCCTAGATTAGGCTTATGCACTTTAGGCACCGTGCCTAGGGCCTACAAACAAAAATAAGGCTAAACAAAGAAAAAATTATTTTTTTTATTTATATAATATTAAATTTGTTGTAATTAGAATTATTTTTAGTAGCGTGAATGCGTCGTTCTATATCGTTCATAACTTTTCAATGATTGCGCATATTATGGACTGATAGGTAATACTTTCAAGATCTTGATGCCATTTTTTTCTTTGGTCAATATTTTCTTTCCGATTTCCTTTTACAGAATTTCTTGCTTGAAAGTGAGTCAAGTTAATGTTTTGTTTCATCCAATGCCAATGTAGACAGATTTTAGATATAACTCATGAATTTAAATTTTAAACTAAAATTTAATTATTAATAACGGTAAAACTGCTTCATCTGCCGATGTTAATATTCATGAAAATTAACTTCGCCCAAATTAATATTCATGAGATTATTATTTATTACTTTTTCTCAATTATGTGGCAAAATATATGTTACAAAAATGCTGGAGAGATGTTTCATTCATCCATTCATTCATCCATCCATCCATTCATTCATTCATTCATTCATTCATTCATTCATTCACAATATGTGTACAGTATACATATTAAAAATCTTGTTGCTTAAGGACGTTAAGGTATGCCGACTTATTTAATATGCCGACGTACGATTTTGAATACTTTGAGGAAAACTGATGAAGCAAGTGTTAACTATTGAACAAAATTTGGTTAAAAATACATTGTCTAAATTAGCCAAAAATGTTGTTATCGTTTAATATTGGTATTGGTAAGGCAATATTAAATAAATATTGGTATTGGTATTGCAATACTGGTTTTAAAATTGTAATGGTATTGGTATTGCCAATAGATTTTACAGGCAGTATTTGTATTGGTATTGCCAATAATTTTTTTAGTATTGTTAACAACCCTGCCTTTACGTACCTGCATCTGAAGACATCAATCCATTCTTATGCGCATACAGAAAATCATTTATCTGCATCTGCTAACCTGCACATATTTGGACCTAAAGACCTTTGATTACTAAGAACGTGAAGTCCTTGAGACGCCTTGCACTGACGCGTCGTGAAATCTTCCTGTACCTAGCGACTCACATTGACCTGAAGGTTGCACAAGGACAATCTACGTCTTACCATCTGCTACTTAAGACCAAGAGCATTGATCTACATCATAAACGGCGAATCACCTGCCTTCAAATATCATGGATACAAAACTCGGTAGTGGCGTGCTCTTCGTTGTCACTGGGTTGCCTGACTCTCGGAGTCACTGGTTTGCCCTCACTCTCGGAGTCACTGAGTTGTCCTGACTCTTGGAATCACTTGGTTCTCCTGACTCTCGGAGTCACTGGTTTGCCCTGACTCTCGGAGTCATTGAGTTGTCCAGACTCTCGGAGTCACTGGGTTGCCCTAACTCTTAGCGTCACTGAGTTAATACATGAACTCCTATTTCAACCGATGGGCAACACACCTTTTCTTCAACAGTCAACATCTTTCTCGCCTTAGCCCATATTTGCAGGAGAAGTGGGGGGGGGGAAGCTACGCCTATGATGCACAAAATGTTAAATGCTTATCGACTAATTCTTCTACTGGTTTTGTCTCTCTGCTAATGAGTGTAGAGATTGATTTCAGTTCCGTGGTGGAGACATTTTTTTCTTCATAATTTCCTAGATTGCACTTGCTAATGTTATGTAAATACCGATCGTATTGATCTCTATATTGTCCTTACTTTATTAATAGTCGATTAGGCAATCTGCGGTTGTGAAATAATCCTGAAAGGTTAATGTTGAGAATAACTGCGATCTGGGTTTAAAATGTTCTAACTAAATATAAATCTTTCAAGAAAGTTACAGTTGCAGAAATTGTGTCAAATGGTTAAATCGAATGAAATATTTGTATCCATTTTGCAAAGAAGCAACATTTCTATCGCTCGAGAAAGATTTCCATTTTTGTAAACATCTTGTAAAATATTTTTCATTTCATAACTTGTTAAAAACTTTTAAAACTGATATCAAGACTCAAGACTATGTTTCTGTATTGAATCCTTGACTAATATTCTTGCATATAAAAACGTGGGGCGGGTGTTTGGTATAAAAATTAAAGATTTATAATTTAGAAGGCAAAAGAGAGATCTATAAGTGAGAGAATGAATGAACTGCATATACTAAACCTCAGAAGCGCCCGCCCCACGTTTTTAGTCATATTAAATTAAAGTACTTGAACTAATAAGTTTTAAAATTATTTTCTTCTTTTTAGTCCACTTATAAAAACTTTTTTTTTAAATCTTCTTTTTTTTTACTTCTATTTATTAATTATGCGAGATATTTACAAAGTATACATCATTCGTCAACAATATATTATTCAGTTTAATTAAAAGTTGAAAATATAATAGCCTAAATTATTATAAATTTGTTAAGTTAAGTTATTTTTTTAAACTCCATTTAAAAATTTTGTTTTAATTTTCTTATCGATTATTGAACACTTTTAAAACTAATGATACAACTTAAAATTAAGTACACTTAAGTTTCAGGGAAAACTAACGCATTGTACCGTATGATCTTTTTACCGGACCAAATGTGTCCCGAACCAAAATTGTACCGGACCAAATGTGTCCCGAACCAAAATTGTACAGTACCAACTTTGTACCGGATCATCCGTGTAACGGACGACTTTGTACATAAATCCACATTTCAAATGTTTCAACTTGCAATGCCGACTGTCTTTACGGCTGTTACCCAGGGCAAAAAATATATAGTTTTAAAATATCACGTGTTATGTGAATGTGTACCCGAAAGCAAATCCGAAATGAAATGCTACCACTTTCGGGATAGCACGGATGTGCTTGCTATGTTCTGAAAAGTTGATCATTTCAACTTGAGTTTCACTGAACCTCGTGTATTTTCGAGCCCTACATCAAATTTAGTTGTAGAATTATATTTCTTGTTACTATAGGGCAGCATCATTAGGAGCAGTAATCAAAGATCAGGATCGAACACACGGTATGATTTCGACCAACGGTATGATTTCGACCAACGGTATGATATCGACCATCACAACAGACACAAATAACGTCAAAATTATAACGTAATACTTAAACGTTGGACTCCTTCACGGTGGTTTTTCAATCACACAATATCGATTAGATATTAGGTAAAACACTAGCAATAGATGATGCACTACATCCTTCACACAGTAATACGATGTTTTCAATGCCCCTTTGTTAACATTTTTTGTCCCCGATGTTTGTCTAAGGGAGAAATATAGACTGCATTAAATGGATACTGCGTTGTTGGTATTTGTATAAAAGCTTTCTTGTAACACGAGAGTATTAACCGGTTTGTCATTAAACGGACCATACCCCAACGTCTCGTGATCTCGGCTAATGGTCCCCAGTCGATGATACGATTTCAGTCTACACGGTGATAAGTTAATAAATATCATCAGCTTGGTATGCTCCGATAGTGTGTTTATTCAGATTAAATTTATTGCCATGCCACAGATGGGACCACAGCACACAATTTACCTGGCCACATTTGTGCACTACCAGACAATTTTAGCTGAACCACATTCTTGCACTCCAATACAATTTTACATGCACCACATTCTTGCATTCCAAAACAATTTTACATGCACCACATTCTTGCAATCCCAGACAACTAACTTGCACCACACTCTTGCGCTCCCAGTTAATTTAACTTGCACCGCATTCTTGCATTCCAAAACCATTTAAAATGCACCACATTCTTTCATCCCAACACAATTTTACTTGCACCACATTCTTGCACTCCCGGAAAATGTAACTTGCACCACATTCTTGCACTCGCCGACATTATTACCTTGACCGCATTCGTTAACTATTTGGGGGAAAAAATCCAGTCCCCACCAAAATCCAGTCCCCAACAAAATCCAGTCCCCACCAAAATCCAGTCCCCACCAAAATCCAGTCCCCAACAAAATCCAGTCCCCAACAAAATCCAGTCCCCAACAAAATCCAGTCCCCAACAAAATCCAGTCCCCAACAAAATCCAGTCCCCGACCTCTGATTGGAGCTCAGACCCACAACATAATTCATGTATAAAATACGTCTCCCAAGCCCCCCCCCCACCACAATCCCCATCTGTTTAAAATAATCCAACCTAATAATAATTTGACTCTTCTCCTCCTAATACATGAAGCATTTCTCTTTGAATTGCGGTTGTTGTTTTTTTTGTTTTTTTTTATAAAAGTGACTTCACAAAAGGAAGTAACAACAACCTAATCATTGATCTGCATGGGGAGTAAGAAACATTAACATTGCAACCCCACCATCCTTTTTAACGAGAAGGTGAGAGTTGGTGGGGAAAAAACAGATTGATAAGATCACATTTAAACTCGTGGTTAATGAAAAAAAAACAAAAATAGCATGGCCATCATCTAACTAATGACTTTTAAAATTAAGATGAGAAAATAGTTTCTTTTGTTTCTTTAAAGACAGCATCGGCCATGCTAACACACACCCGCGTGCGCACATACACACACACACATACACACATCCATTAAGCACCTTATTGGGCCGCCATCTTTTCCCTCTCCATCAAGACCGGAATTTATCTTTGACCGTCATCCTAATCCGTTTAGAGAGCTACTGGCAGACGACACTGCCTCGCGCCATTTGCAAGCGGCTCTTATTGACTCTTATGAAATAAGTAGGCACCACAAGCAGAAGATATTTATTATGGCGCATTGGTTCAAAAAGGTTGCACACTGTTGATCGATTCCTTGTGCTCATAAAACATTTTTTTTCGCTCTAAAAAAAAGCAATGGACTGCTCGTAACTTCCTTGAAGACCTATAAAGATTTTCACAACGGAGATATTTGAGTTTTGGTTGTTATGTCAACAGGGCAATCTTCCTTGACCCTATTCGACGGTGACTTCATAAATTTGCTATCAGATTAACTCCTGAGTTTCTGTATTATTTGTTTTCTTCCTACACGGCGTGTTATATGTTGAGTTGGTTGACTTCCACGTGACTCTGCTCTCTTCCCCCCCCCCTTTTTTTCCCGTATCCAACGCGTGGTTACCTCGATCGTTACGAAATGATTGGTTATCAAGCTAACCTGTTTCCCCGGTGCTTACGTCAATCGCCACTCGACACACCCTCAGTCTACATCCCGAACGTTAACCGTGGACGTAACATCCGGTGGTTTGCGTCGCGGTTGACATCCATGAACTTAATTTTTAAAAAGTTACCAAGAGTGTGAAAAATCTGTATTCTTTTTGTAAATATTATTTGATCGCATTTTGTGTATTGTGATTGTAGATTTTGTATTCTCTTGTAGATTTTCTTCTTTTAAAAAAAAATTATTAATCGATTACTTATTAAGTTATTTTTCCTCACTTTGCATGGCTGAGATTTATGTATCGCGAGTGTTTATGTATGACGTGACACAATAGCGCTTTCACGATTACATACATAAGAGGAAAAATATTAAATTCCTCTCCAACAAATATCACGTACCTGAGAGCAAGGTAATTGAAGATTTCCAAGGCGGCGCAATCTCTTGTCGGGTTAGGAACAAGAGAAGTAATGTCAATGGTATACGAATCAAACGGCGCCATAAATAATGATAAAAAACTGTATAAGAGTTTGAAACATTTTGTGTAGAGTTTATAGCTGCTGGCAGTCCCATAGTATCGTCAGGGCGAGTCCCATAGTAACGTCAGGGCGAGGGGGGGGGAGAAGAGGGGGTGGTCCGACCTAGGCGGCACTTTTTTGGGGGGGAGGGGATGGGTGGGGCGGGGAGTGTAGAAGGGCAGCATTTCCGAATAACCGGGATTAGTGGAATGGAGGCAGGAAAATCTCGCCCCGCCCAGTCGGTCGTTAACTAAAGCAACGCCACTGCCTAAACGATATATTTTTATTTCTTCAGTTTATTTTTTTTAAAATTAAAGCAAAGCATGTTATTTAAGTTTAATCTGAACGGGAAACTACTATTTGTTAAACCAAATTGATAAGAATAAAACAATTTTAAATCTCAAATATTCAAATTAAGTGGCTGTAGGGCTTGATCATTGTTCACCAACACTTTCTTTTTTTTATATGTAAGTCATCATTTGTGTAAAGGGGCCGTCCATAAATGACGTCACGCGATTTTTCCCGATTTTTTACCCCCTCCTCCCTCGTCACGCGTCGTCACAAAAAGTTAGACCCTCCCCTTTTCTAAAAATACGTCACAAAGCTGTGACATCCCCCCCCCCAAAAAAAAGATTTTTTTTTAAAAAAAAACTTATTTTCTATTTGAAAATAAGTATGTTTCAAATCACTTTTATTGTCATTTAAGTATTTATTTTGTATTTAGTGAAGGTCTACATTGTAATATCGTAACCCGCTTGAAGCGTTTTTACCACGTTTTTATTTACTCGCTTTCGTTGGGCATTGTCCAAGATTTTTTCAAATCTGCCAACGTAAAATTTAACCACTTCTGATGGTCCTAGAGATCTGAAAATTTTACCACAGATAGATCTTGGATGACAATGCATTGTATCAAAATTTCAGATCGATCAAATGTACCGTTATTAAATTATTGAACTTTTAAGTTTATCTATAGTCTATATAAAAGCATCTGTACCGTCGGCTTTTGTTGACATCTGTGAGTTCGCCCCGTGACCACATCACAATGTTTTTAAAACGTTGGGCGGGCGCTTGTGAGGTGTTTGGTAAAATAAATAGAGGTAAAAAAATATTTTTAAAAACCACGTTTTTATAAGCGGACTAAAAAGAAGAATATAATTTAAAACTTATTAGTTCAAGTACTTCGATTTAATTTTAATATGACTAAAAATGTGGGGTGGGAAGTTTGGTATAAAAATTAAAGATTTCTTATTTAGAAGGCAAAAGAGAGATCTATAAGTGAGAGAATGAGTGAACCGCATATGTTAAACCTCACAAGCGCCCGCCCCACGTTTTTAGTCATATTGAATTGAAGTACTTGAACTAATAAGTTTTAAAATTATTTTCTTCTTTTTAGTCCGCTTATAAAAACGTGGTTTTTAAAAATCTTTTTTTTACTTCTATTTATTTAAAAACGTTTTACCGGCCTTCAGAAAACGAACTGTGTTAACATCCTTAAATTATAGAATTTTAGAATGCAGCTCACCAAATTACTGCATCAAAAAATAACTCTTTGAGTTTGAGTCAGTCAGCACTGTTTACAACAGAAATGTTGACGTCAAAGGTTCGTGCGTTGTTTGGTTAATTTTAATCTCGAAACCAAAATGATTATGATTTTTAAGTCTATATTTTCCAAAAAAAATTTAAAAGCAGAGAGATGTCCCTTAGCGTTAGGCCAAAGTGAGTCAGTCATACATAATTGAGGATAAATATATATATGATGACATCACAAGAACAAAACAGTATCATCCACCAAACCATTCCTTCCATCAAACCATTCCATCGACCAAAATAATTCACAACACCATTCCATCCAAAAAATCATTCCATCTATTAAATACTTTCAATCCATCAAGCGGTTCAAAACACCAAACCCTTCCATTCACCAATACGTTCAAATCCTCATCTTCAACGCTCGGTAAGTGATCCTCCACTCTTTGAATTTGGCAAACTCTGGCGCTAAGTGGGCGCATCCGCTATCTGTGATAAAGTAACAAAACATCACCGGCTTGGTCCAATGACCTGTTTTGTCCTCAAACACTGCTGGGCGTTGGGCAGTGATGACCCTTATCAATGGTTGACCGCCATTCAGAGCACGAGAGTCAATTTCCCGTTGACGGAATGGTCGGGTGATAAGGAAGCGGGGTGCTGCGCAAGCTGCTGCATAAACATTGTACCGCATCTCAGTCGGGGAATCAATAGATGATATTTAATGGTGAGCTTCGTATAAGGCCAGGTGTGTGAAGACAGTGACAGGGAGGTAAGTAATGGGGAGTAACGCAGAAACGGGTGTGTGGAAGAAGAGACGAGGGGGTAAGTAATGGGGAGGTAAGCAGCAGCAGGTGTGTGTAAAAAGAGGCGAGGAGATTAGTAATAGGGAGTGACGTATAAAGCCAGGGCCAGGTGTGTGGAAGAAGAGATGAGAGGTTAGACAGTTTTATCTTCTCCTTACTTGGACGGGCAGAAATTGCGGCTTTTTATGGAAGACGAGCGGGAAACCAATTTCTCCCGTTGAAGTGTTCTCTGCATATTCACATATTGTGTATAGAAAAACTTTTATAAATCCGCCTGAGTTGGAAACATTCATGGAACAATAAAAGATATAAATATAAACATGGAGCAATAAAAGATATACAAATAACATGGAGCAATAAAAGATATAAATATAAACATGGAGCAATAAAAGATATACATATAAATAATGGAGCAGTAAAAGATATAAATATAAACATGGAGCAATAAAAGATATAAATATAAACATGGAGCAACAATAAAAGATATAAATATAAACATGGAGCAATAAAAAAAATGTGTGGTCTTTAATAAGAAGTCTCTAAAAAAGAAAAAAAAAGGAAAAAGTAGTTTCAAAAATCCCAGGGACAGCAACCTTAACAAAGGTTATTCTATCCTACACCTTAATTCTCTGAAACTGTAAGCCAATCTGGCATTTATCATGTACCTGAACGAACATTAGTTTTCTACGGTGCACGGCGCTGTAAATCGTCTCGTCCCCGCTATGATTGTTTCCACACTAATCTTATTTTAAAAATTGTTTATTAGACAGAGGAGAGTTGTAACATGACCGCGGAAACACTTTTAAAGAGGTCATTTAAAAGTACAAACGTCTCCATATATGGGAGATCGTGATCGACGTCATTCAAAACTTCCGGTTTTGAAGATGATACTTCAGAAAAGGATGCAAAAGTTAAAGTTGTGTTGAATGATTGAAAATTTGACGTTCAAATTTTAGAACAAAGACAAATGCGATTGCCATTTTATAGGGTTATATTATGCCATAATTGTCAGATGGAAAAAAATGACACTAAATTTTCATCAAATATGACCCTGTTAAGTCGCGGTCGTTCGGGTCCTTACTAATGTAATCGTGACTTAAGTGAATCGCGATTTATCATCACTTAGTTCATATTTCAGTGTAACTTATAAAGCGCTATTAAATGATGCAAATAAAAACGTGTTTTCTTCCCTATAATTTATAATATTCATATTTATTAATTAAAATTAAATTAAGTTCATTCTCACGTACTATATATTTCAATACATATCCTGGTACACTTATATTAAAAGAACTTGAATTATAAGTACTTATTATTTATTGCTATGTTACGTTACAAAATTTAGGACCCATGGAATTACAGCGACCTAATCGATTTCGCACAATAACGAAGCGCGACTTAACGGGATCGAACTGTATTAAGTGTTGTACCACTAAAATTGAAGTTAAACAACATAAAATATTGTTCCCATTTAATTATAAACTTGTATTAACTGAGTGTTCAGTGCACCACACTAGCTGACTGAAAATAAACAGTAAGCTAGTAACTAAATTTCTTACGTTTACCAAAGAGTAGTAAAAGTATCCTTTGCTGAGTCATTATCCTCAAAATCTTCTGCATTTGGGAAAATTAACGTTGGGATCATAGATAACGGCAGGTGGTTTACTTGAGACGGAGAAAAATCCGGACAAAAGCCATTTTTCTGGAGAGCCGCCCGGACAGAGTGCTAAAAAGAGGGCGTGTCCTGGGAAACCCGGACGTATGGTTACCCTACATTTATCCAAGGTTGTGCTTAGTGCCTGCCTTGCAAAACGCTACAAAATAGTTTTGTTTTAGCTGATATTATAACAATTTCTTTAAAGGATAAACCTTACCTTAGATTTACAGGTGGGCCATCAAATTAGTTCCCTTTAATTAAAAGGTCGTCTGGTTCATTGATTGACCATAAATTACAACCACAAGGTCAAAATAACCTCCTACACATACTGTAGCTACCATCTGAATAATTCAGTTATTTAGGTTTCGTCTTAGGGGCCGTCCATAAATGACGTCACGCACCTAGGGGGGAGGGGGGGGGTCACAATTTTGTGACGTTGCGTGACGAGGGGGGGGGGTTGAAGAAATGTGACGTCACATCAAAAGGGTAACTTTAAATAAAACTTCCACTGAAATATTTGGTTGCTTACAATTTATTTAATGACTTGTTTTTTTTTGCTTTTTTTTAAATCAGTGCTTCTCAATGTGCTGGTCGGTAGGCCATCAGACGCTGGTTGGCGTATGCTATCAAGACACGAAAATTAAATCTAATTATAATCCTTAAGTTTGAGAATCCACAAGATATCATATGAAATTGTTACACTGCGTCGTTTGATGTTGACATCAAAGCATTTGTGATCTAACCGCAGCTCCGTTTGGTTCTCTCCCGTTACCACAAAATATACAAGTTTATGTATGCGTTACCCCTCCCCCCCCAGACTATAGGTCCTGCTCACGTGACTCGGGGATTTGGGGGAGCGTCTTTAGCACCCCCCCCCGAAAATGCTACTGGTGAGTTTTACAAGCATGACAAGTGTCTAAAAATGATTTGAATATGATTATGTGTAGATATTTTAAGTCAAATCGTCACGGAATATCCTTTTTCTTTAAAAGGGGAGGGGGGAGGGAATCTATTTGATAGAATTAAAAACGTTTTAAGTTTGATATAATTGTTCGATGGTTTTTTGATAAAACGCCCCTGGCCATTCTAGTCTTCTAGATCAGTGCTTCTCAAAGTGGTGGTCCGCGGACCGATGCCAGTCAGTGGGCCATCCGCTGCCGGTCCGCAGATGTTCTCAAAAAAGGACAGAAAAAATTGTCAGGGCAGGGAAAATAGTGCACCGGTCTCTGGTCCAATGGAAAAAATTCCTGCTGGTCCGCAATACTAAAAAGTATGAGAAGCACTGTTCTAGATATAATGGTAAATGAGCCCATTTAAAATTAGTCAAGTATTCATTAACTTTATTGAATGCATCAAATTCTTGACATTGCAATTCGAGAGGAGAACAAAACAACTTTTCTTCTTAGCTCAGTTTTTAAGGCATTAATTTTAAATATCACAGAAATGACACGTGATAAATACAAGTCATGTGGATTAAGATTATTGTCACTCGTGTCAATATAAATGAAAGTAGGGTAGATTTAGGTGTCTTCATATAGTGCGTAGGTAAGAAATCTACATAGTTGTCAAATTTTTAAAAAATGCATTTTCTGGAAGGAACCTGTTTAATAATGGGCATATGTTCCAACTGTACACGTACACATGACGTATTTTAATATATCTAGCGGATTGTAGTGGATGTTATATGTCCCAAATGAGTCTGCATTACCCCCAAGAATTCCCTTTTTGACCCCGTCAGTCAATTGAGGGATTTTTAAAAAATACATTTTAAAAATGTTATTTTAAAATAATTTTTTTTCTAAACAAAGACGTTAACCGTGATGATCAATAGTCAATGTTTAATTTGTATGCATTAAAATAAAATATAAGCTAAGGTTGTTAACACAGTTCGTTTTCTGAAGGCCTGTTAAATGTTTTTTAAAAATGATTCACGCGTGTTACGATATTACAATTTAGATCTTCACTAAATAAATAATAAATACTTAAATGACAATAAAGTGATTTTAAATATACTTATTTTCAAATAGAAAATAAAGTTTCTCTTTTTTTTTGTTGTTGTTGTTGTTGTTGTTTTGTTTTGTTTTTTGGGGGGGTCAAAGATTTGTGACGTATTTTTAGAGGGGGGTCTAAGTTTTTGTGACGTCGCGTGACGAGGGGGGGAGGGGGTCACAAATCGGCAAAAATCGCGTGACGTCATTTATGGACGGCTCCTTATCTACGTTGACAGACTAAAATAACGAAATATTTTAGCCATACACAAAGCCCTATCGAAAATTTCCATAATAATGATGCTCTCCAATATGGAATTCCATTTAAATGCTACTCTCGCCCCCTTCTCCTGTACTTCTCTCTCTCTCTCTCTCTCTCTCTCTCTCTCTCTCTCTCTCTCTCTCTCTCTCTCTCTCTCTCTCTCTCTCTCTCTCTCTCTCTCTCTCTTGTTTTTTTTTCTTCTCTCTCTCACTTTCTCCCTCTCGATTAATTTTTTTCCCAATTAATCGAACAAAACATTTTCTAATCAGTACCAGCCCTAATATATATATATATATTACAAAAAATAATTACTTTTCATAGAACTTAAAGTACATCTTAAAGGGGAATAACACCAAAACATTTTACTTGGCTAAATATAGTCTGACAACATGTGAACTGTTAACTTGACAAATCAACAATGTTTGTCAAGAATAATTTCAATGAATCAAAAACACTGGCGACGTGTGTTCGTCGGTTGATATAAACAGTAGAGTTGTCCGCCCATGTCAGCCATTATGCTGTCTCGAATTTGTTTTAAAAGAATTAACAACTCTGAAACGTTGGACAGATGAGCAGCAGACGTTAATATTTTTGCCCTAAGCTTTAAGATAAGACAAATTTAAAATAATTTATTTTATTTTATTGACGCCAAATCTTTGGAATTCCATTGAGCACTGAGAGTTGAGAACAATTAATCACCGAGAGTAGAGGACCATTTAGCACTGAGAGTTGAGGACCATTGATCACTGAGAGTTGAGGACCATTGAGCACTGAGAGTTGAGGACCATTGAGCACTGAGAGTAGATGACCATTGAGCACTGAGAGTAGAGGACCATTTAGCACTGAGAGTTGAGGACCATTGATCACTGAGAGTTGAGGACCATTGAGCACTGAGAGTTGAGAACCATTGATCACTGAGAGTAGATGACCATTGAGCACTGAGAGTTGAGGACCATTGATCACTGAGAGTTGAGGACCATTGAGCACTGAGAGTTGAGGACCATTGATCACTGAGAGTTGAGGACCATTGAGCACTGAGAGTTGAGGACCATTGACCACTGAGAGTAGATGACCATTGAGCACTGAGAGTTCAGGACCTTTGAGCACTGAGAGTTGAGGACCATTGATCACTGAGAGTAGATGACCACTGAGCACTGAGAGTTGAGGACCATTGAGCACTGAGAGTTGAGGACCTTTGAGCACTGGGAGTAGAGGACCATTGAACACTGAGAATTGAGGACCATTGAATAATGTGAGCTTAGACAGGCCCATTAAGCTCCGTGAACCTGAGGCTCCTTTAGCACCTCGGGCCAAATCGTTGAAAAATGATAAAACACAAAGTGGAACTCGAATTATCCCCAGTCAACGCCCGTTACCTCACGCACCACGATTACCTCACTCAGATTTCCCCAGTCACGATAACTACCTTAGTCAATCTGATTATCTCCCATCCCCCGATTACCATCCTTTTCTTCGAATACCTCCCAATGAATCCACTCCTACCCCAAACACAACACTCCGCTACCACTGTCATTCCAATTACCGACAGTCATGACATATCTAACTCCGTTACTCCATGTCTATGCCGTTAACAAATTTCCCCAGAAGTCAAGACTCTCACCGAGAGATGTGCAACTGACACAGCCGTTCCACGATTGGACGAAGTGGCAATTAGCGATTCCATACTTTCGTGAACTTTATGAATACTTTAACAATTGATTATGTAATCATCTACAATAGAGGTGTTGTGCAAAGTTTTATTCGGAGAATTCTTCGTAGGCAAGAAATAGTACGATTATCTGAAAAAGTTTGAGAAGCGCTGACATAACATAATTTTTTTTAATGCTGTCACTCATTAATTCTCGTTAAGTCCTCCATATTTTTAATTCAAAATATCACATTTTCACTCTTAAGATTTATTATCTCTTTTATTCCTCGACCTCTTTTTACCACGTTTTTATTAACTCGCTTTCGTTCCTGTTGTGTCTGTCCACAATTTTCAAATCTGCCAACGTAAAATTAAACCACTTCTGATGGTCCTAGAGATCTCAAAATTTTACCACAGATAGATCTTGGATGACAATGCATTGTATCAAAATTTCAGATCGATCGAATGTACCGTTATTAAATTATTGAACTTTTTAGTTTATCTATATATAAGCCTATGTATTATCCGTCTGCCCTTGTTTACATTACATTCACGTGCCGAGTTCACACCAACCCCGACCACAAAAACCATGTTTAACATCAAGGGGAGATCAGTCATTTCCAGTCTGTAAATGTTTGTCGGGCAATGCGTATTATATTTGAACATAATCAATACTTCAAAACTCACCATAGCATACACTTAGACTAAAAAGAATAAAATAAATAGAAGTAAAAAAAATATTTTTAAAACCACGTTTTTATAAGCGGACTAAAAAGAAGAAAATAAATTTAAAATTTTATATTTAAACTAAGTACTATGATGTAATATGACTAAAACGTGGGCGGGCGCTTTTTAGGCATTTGGCAAAAATCATTAGGGTTTACAAATGACGAGTAAGAAAATGAGTGAATTGAATTAGTTAAGCCTGAGAAGCGCCCGCTGCACGTTTTCTAGTCATATTATATCATAGTACGTATTTCAAATTTTAAAATTAATTTTCTTCTTTTTATTCCGCTTATAAAAATGTGGTTTTTGAAAATCTTTTTTTTAATTCTATTTATTCCATTCTATCTCTATCGTTAGTCTAAAACAGACATTCGTCTCATGGCCCTTGCTGTAATTCAAATTCTCTGGTCTAAACATATTTCCCCGATATACATCACAATTAACTCTTTAAATTTATAGCTATACATGTATATCGTTCTATCACAGTGGTTCTCAACCTTTTGAGGTTCACGGACCACTTGAACAATTTGTGTCTTAGCCACGGACCACTACTGAAAATTGTGCTACTCCCATGGAAATTTATATATAATTATAATTTCTATATAACTAGTTACTATTATACATGTTAGTTAGTAAATCTATACAAATACACTACGATTTGCGTGCTCAAAAACAGTATTGAATGGAAACAGTTAGTAATAGCTTTCTTTTGTAACAAACAAATGTCGCTTATACTAGTCTAATAGTAATATTCAATTCTTATTGCTTATTTTAACAAATATTATTTTGTGATCAAATAATAAAACCTATAATGATAATGAAACTAAAGCTAATATCCTTAACACATATTTTGCATCATCTTTTTCTGCCTCAGGCGACAAGGAAGTTTTAATAAATTTAAATAAAATGGAGGAAATAGGTAACATAACTGTAGATGAGATAGGTATACATTCACTCCTAAAAAACTTAAAAATAAACAAAGCTACTGGCCCAGATGATTTGCCTGCAGTATTATTAAAAGAACTAAGCAATGAACTGTCCCCAATCCTTGTAGTTCTCTTTCAAGCCTCTCTAAACCAGGGTAAAGTGCCCAAGGATTGGAAATTAGCTAAACGTAACTCCACTCTTTAAGAAAGGGGATAAATCAGACCCTGGTAATTACAGGCCTGTATCACTTACTAGTATCACCTGTAAATTACTAGAACACATAATATATAGTAGAATAGTTAACCACCTTGACAAATATAATGCCCTATGCCCACATCAACACGGCTTTAGAAAAAACAGATCATGTGAAACACAATTAATAGGTTTAATAGATGAACTATCAAAAGGCTTAGACAAAAATGATCAAATAGACACAATATTACTAGACTTCTCAAAAGCATTTGACAAAGTTCACCACCTTAGTTTACTTAAAAAACTTAACTACTTTGGAATCTCAGGTTCCTTACATCACTGGATCCAAGACTTCCTTTTGGGCAGGGAGCAAACTGTAATAATTAATGGATCTAAATCTGCACCAATAAAGGTTAACTCAGGAGTTCCACAAGGAACTGTGCTAGGTCCCTTACTCTTTTTAATTTATATAAATGATTTACCCAACAACATCTCAACAGGTACAAAAGTTAGGTTATTTGCTGATGATTGTATAATCTATAGAACAATTAAATCAGAACAAGATAGCAAAATTTTACAAAAAGACTTAGATGAATTGATAAAATGGGAAACTAACTGGAGTATGTCTTTCCACCCAGAAAAGTGTCAACTGTTAAGAGTAACAAAGAAAAAGAAACAAATAAATTCAAAATATTACATTCATGGAAAAGAACTGACCCAAACTAAAGATGCAAAATACTTAGGAGTCTTAATAAATGAGAAACTATCATGGAATCCCCATGTCAATGAAGTTATTAAAAAATCAAACAAAACCTTAGGCTTTATAAAAAGGAACTTTAACAAATGTAATAGAGATATAAAACTAAAATGCTACCTCACTTTGGTGAGACCTGTACTAGAATATGCATCTTCTGTATGGGACCCATCCACCAAAGAAAACATTGATAAACTAGAACAAATTCAAAAAAGAGCTGCCAGATTCATTACTGGAGAATATTCGAAACTGACAAGAATAACACCATTAGTTAAATCATTAAACCTTGAAACACTAGAGGATAGAAGAACCAAGAGCAAAGTAGTAATCATACATAAAGCAATTAATTCTAATTTAGAAATACAACACAAAGATAACTTAATACAACCCTCAGATAGACATAAGGATAAAAACACCTTTCTTATTCCGTATGCAAGAACAAACACATACAAGTTTTCCTTCTTCCCGTCCGGAATTCGGGCGTGGAATGGGTTGCCTGAAGAATCCAGGAAAACCAACACTTTATCAACATTTAAATCTCTAATAAAAATGCAGGACTAAACACAAACCATAGATAAGCGTAGGACGCAATAATCTTCTGTATAGAAGGAGCGTCTGTAAACAGATAAGATAAGATAAGATAAGATTTTTAAAAGAAAAAATTAAAGACATAAACAGGTGGTTAGTATAAGTAATACTTAATACTGCAATATTAGTTCTGTTAGTGCGGCCTTGAGTATCACATTTGAGCAAAGCACATCCAAACGAGGTGTAATATACTTGAAAGCTCCATGGTATAGTTCATCTTCAAGTCGGGAAAGATGTTTTGTTTGATTGCAACCAATGCAGAAAATCCGCTTTCTTAAATATATGATATTGCAACGGTTAAAAGTATTTTAAAAGCTTTCTGAGAACTCCAAAGATTCACCAAACTCACTTTCTGATGCAACATATTCAAAGCAGTATTGCTGGTCAGGTCAATGAATTGATTTAAATTCGATGTTGGTAAATTTAATGTGTCAATGTGTGCAAGAAACGGACTGGAAACACACGGATAAAACCCTGAATGTTCCAATCACCAAAGTAGAAGTTAAATTGATCCTGGAGTAATTGACCATGGTTTGAAATCAAATTTATCAACAGTTATTTATTTTTTCAACATTTTGTTGTTTCTCGGTGAATTCCTACAAATGACCAAACGTGTCAAAGTAAGCCTAAAATACTCGTAATTTTCGTAAAAGCAGACACTTTGTGACTTAGAGTAATTAAGTGTGTCTGCCTTCCTTGCGGAGGATATGAATAAGATTTATTCAGTTCTTCAAAAATTGGCTGGCATGCTAAAAACTCTGATCTGGGTTGATCATTTACTATGACGCATATAAACCGAAAGCGCGAATATCTTCATCATACCGTGGAATGGCAATTCGTATTTTTGTCTCCGGAACTGCATTTAATTCACACATGGATTGTGAGGATGAGTGTGAGGAATCGTTGTTTTCCTTATGTTCGGTTGTTTTATTTATTAGAAATATATCCATTCCATATGTTTAATCAATTTCATTAACTTATTACTTACATAATTATAATATTAATTTAAGGCTAATTTACTCAACGTTTTTAAAAAAATATATATTTCTTATTCTTAAGATAACAATTATAGTATTCTAGAATCTAGTGTGATATCATGTAATTTCCGGTAAAGCTAAAAGTAAACATAGAACCGAAACATATTATTTTCGGTGCTATCGCCATCGAGTGATTAAAATTAATCAATATGTTTTTTTTATAATAACAACGTTTATACCTTTTTGTGTTTTTAATTAAAAAAATTAAAATTTCATCCTCTGCTCGCGGACCACCAGGGACATCTCCGCGGCCCACAGGTTGAGAACCACTGTTCTTTCATAATTTTTTTTCAATACTCCCCCCTCCCCTTTCTCGTTCTTTCTTTGTTACACTGATGACTCATGGAATAGCGGGAAAACATTAAATGAAGTTTTCAAAGTCGATACATTTAAACTCTGTGAGGAGCGTCACTTTAATATCTCCATGCATGCGGATGTTGTTAGGAGGTATTATCACGACATAATTACCATGACAACACGGGCCGGTACTTTTCTACAATCTAATATTATGTTTATCATAATTCTAAATACATGAAATTTAATTTTTCATGACATAAATTGATATTTGAGATCGATATTGGCTACATAACAAATTATTATTGGTGTCCCTTTACTCAATTCGTTGTCTCTCATACAATGAAATAATAATTTTTGAGTATGGTGTAAGATTGAAGAAATTTTAAAACGCAATGGGTTTCGCAATTTATCATAATAATATGAGAGCTTATATAATACAGTATCCCAGCAAAAAGCTGGACTCAAATCACTTCACTTTAAAATTGTAACGACATACATTTATAAATGCGTTCAATATAAAACACTAGATACTACCCGCGGCATAGCATACGCCGCAGACTTACTCATAGATAGTGCAAAGAAAAGGAGGGGGGGGGGAACGGACACAAACAGTAGCACGAACAAATGAGAACAACGCGAGTGAACGTTGGGGGAACCGCCGAAGCATTTTTGGGAAGTATTTCGGACATCGCGACAATTTCTGCCTCGCCACCATTTACTCCTGAAGTATTCATGTACTGAGCGTATTGTCGAGGAGAGTGTTTGATTACGTTTCCGTCACTGAGAACAAAGGAGAGCTCGTCACCGAAGTTATCCCAATGTTGAGAAACAAATATTATAGCAATGTTGCCAAGTTGGAGAGCAGCAACTTCGTCTCTGATCTTTTCCCAGAAATATGCGACCGATCGAAGCAGACAGTTACCTGATGAAGGAATTGGTATAACATTGAACGAAGCTTTTTTCCGTGAAATACATGCGAAGCGGTGTTTATGTTCGCTAAGAAAGGGGGAAAAGAACGGGCATAAACATAAACATTTTTTTAAAAATTCAAATGTTGTCGCTGGGGCTTGAACCTAAGACAGGCATGTCAGGCGGATGTAATAACCAATACACTGCGAAATACATGCACTCTGTGAAGGAACAACAAACCATGAATGCAAAAAACCATCGCTGGTCTAAAGACATGCCCCTCCCCTCCACTAACTTCGCTTCCCGACCGTTAACTGTGATTAGTTGACCCCAGCGAGGGTCATTCGCCATGCTTACTCGCACATACTCATTTAGGTGAAATATATATATTATATATAGATTCATATCTTAATATTTATTTTAAAAATATTTACTGACATGATGGTGCATGTAAGCCACGTTTATCTTTCAGAGAAATGTTTGATTTTTAATTTGGAAAAGTAGAACCGGAGACTTCAGATGTTTCCAGAGACAGTGCTTCAGAACAACATATTTATTTCAGAATAAATCAAGCTGTAGCAATTTCGGTTTAATACATTTCGTTTAAAAAATCCGTGGGCAGATTTTCGCATTGTTTAAGAACCACTGCGCCATTCAATGCTTGTGGCAAAACTTAATGCCTCGATGTCCTATTAATAGATTTCTGACCTTAAATGGCAAACCAATTTTGAAGTATCACGGACTTACCAAGAGCAAGTGTCGCCTTCTTTGTAAGTGAATGTCTCAATATTCTAGATGCGTGAATAAAAAAAAACTATTTTCTAAGAGTACTGCAATATTCTACATGACAAACAGTCCCTAGAAGACTGACTATATAAAAAAATCAGGGTCCACAATGTCACTTTAGCTACATATAAGCATTGCTAACAACAAGATTTCAGTTAAAATTGATATTTCATAATCTGATGTCGTTGAAAAGATTTATTAATATTTGTGTGAATCTATGTGCTTCTAAAACACAAATGGCGTGTTATGTTGAAGCATGTTTTTGAGATAATTTTTTTTAATTGACCTATTTATAACCAAGTATTCTAAGAATACTGCTCGTAATCTACTGTCCCGTAATCTACTGCTCACGTGTTCATGTTAGCCAAAGCTCAGATGGCAAAGCTGCTTATTTGTGACACATGCTTTAAGTAAAACCGATAGGATCACACACATACCTTTTTAATTTCGCAGTAATCATTTTTAATGATAGAAAAATCATCCAAATAGCAATAAAATAACCTGAAACTTACCTCAACGATTTTTTGTTGTCTATATTTGAGACCAAGAGATTTCCGTTACATCCTTGAATATAAGTAGAGAAGAGAGAGGGGAAAAAACACTGTCACCATGTCAGCTATATTTCTTTTCTTTAGTTTTCCTTTGTATGTATTAGTTACATTTAAATATCAACTTTCCGAGCCATGGCAACGGTTAACAACATCAATAACGATGGTTTACGTACGAGTTGCTGATTTTTTAAATTAAAAAAAACACACCGCTCATAGCGGTCCCCACGAGTGTGCTGTCACAATTTCGCTCAGTTGTCAACTACTGCGTATCAGGTCCTCGGTGGATTTATTCAGCCCTCGGCAGCGCATCGAGCAAGATGCGACGAGGGTGGTGGGTTTGGGGGTGGAATACAACATAAAGAAGGGGGGGGGACAATGTTGTTGCTCGGAGCTCAATGTCGAGCGAGATGTACTACTCACTACTCTCGTGTCAGTTTTCATCAATGGGCGAGCGTTGACTGAGGGCAGAGAAAACAATTGACTTATGGAGTGTTTGAGAGAGAATGTCTTGTTATTGACCGTGCCAAAATATGACAAGTAGTGACAGACAATCACAAAGTTAGATCCTGAAATAACTGGGTCATCAACAAAGTTAGACCCTGAAATAACTGGGTCATCAACAAAATTAGACCTTGACATAATTGGATCGTCAAAAAAGTTAGACCCCGATATAATTGGGCTGTTGCGACTTGCGATATGTGGAAGTGCATCAAACACAATTCCAGCTATAGTTGTCTTTTACCATTTCTTTACAATAGCTGTATATATATATTTATTTTTTGGTTGAAATCTATTTTTTTTTAAAATATTTGTAAAGTAGTCTCACACTGACTGGTAGGAATCAGTATCTTATATAGATTGTATTATTTCTACCAAATTCGAATATGAAGTAGGTCTTTAAAAAGTACATCTTTTAAGACTGCCGACAGCTGCTTTCAAATCCTTCAGTAAATGTCAAAGTTGCATCAGGTACGGGCATTAATGTTATCACCATGTACAATAAAAAAATTTTTTTAAAACGTGAATTTCATTGTCACAGTTTCCTGTGTGTTTCTGACCCCACACACCCCCACCCCCCTCATCTCCCATCCTTTCCCAAAACCCCAAAGCCCAACTTTTTCAATTAAAGCCCATCTCTCAGGGACTCGCCAGTCAATCAAGCTGTTACTATACAAATAAAATATGTATACAATGTCGATACAAAGCATCAGTGGGAATGGGAGGGGGTCCAAATTTAAACCTAAAAAACGGGCCCTCACTTGAGGGGGCCCCAAAAGGAGTGTCCTATTTTTTTTACATTAAATATTACACCACATGCCATGTATGCAGCCCCCCCCCCACCCAAAAAAAAAGAAGTCAAGACCCCCGGGCCCCCAAATCCCTGGCTACGCCACTGCAAAGCTCGCTGTTGTTTTTACACGCCAACTCAATTTAATTTTTTTTAACCTTGAGGCGTATTACTTTCATGGAAAGCGTGTGATGTGCTGCTAGTATTTTTACCACGTTTTTATTAACTCGCTTTCGTTCCTGTTTGTACACAATTTTTCAAATCTGCCATACATAAAATTAAACCACTTCTGATGGTTCTAGAGATCTCAAAATTTTACCACAGATAGATCTTGGATGACAATGCATTGTATCAAAATTTCAGATCGATCGAATGTACCGTTATTAAATTATTGAACTTTTTAGTCTATCTATATATAAGCATATGTATTATCCGTCTGCTCTTGTTTACATTACATTCACCTGCCGAGTTCATACCAAGATCAGTCATTTCCAGTCTGTAAATGTTGGTCGGGCAATGCGTATTATATTTGAACAAAATCAATACTTCAAAACTCACCATAGCATACACTGAGACTAAAAAGAATAAAATAAATAGAAGTAAAAAAAAAGATTTTTAAAAACCACGTTTTTATAAGCGGACTAAAAAGAAGAAAATAATTTAAAACTTATAAGTTCAAGTAATTTAATTTAATATGACTAAAACGTGGGGTGAGTGTTTGGTATAAAAATTAAATATTTATAATTTAGAAGGCAAAAGAAAGATCTATAAGTGAGAGAATGAATGAACTGCATATATTAAACCTCATAAGCACCCGCACCACGTTTTTAGTCATATTAAATTAAAGTACTTGAACTTATAAGCAGTGGCGTCACTAGGGGGGGCGGGGCCGCCCCGGGTGACACCCATCAGGGGGTGACACCCGAGCCTAAAAATGTACTGTGTACGAAAACAAAAGATGACAAATTTTTAATCTAGAAAGAAATAATTAAGAAATACAATGAAAAACGTTAAATGCCAAAATTCTTATTTAAAAAAATATCAGTTAACTTGCAATAATAAAACAGTCCCAACACACGAACAACATTAAAACAAATTAGGAAAAAAAAGAAAAGAAATAGTCGCAGCTGAGAGATCTTTTAAAAAGGCTGGAATGAAAGAGGCAGTGTCTTCTGTTTTAAAAGATATAAAGCATTTGGGCTGGGACACACCGACAGCATGAACGAATCCCACCTCACGACTCCCTCCACCACAGTGGGGTGGGAGGAATACGATATTTATCACACACACCCCCCACCCCCAAAGAAAAAAAATCAAATGATGGGTTTTCTTTGTTGATGTTTTTCTTGAGGAAAATTATGATTTCAATGTCTTTGAGTTAATATTTTAAATATATATATTTATTAAAGGCGTGAAATCATAGATATGCATGTTTATGGAGTAGACTAGTAGGTCATCCAGGTACACCAATAAAAATTGGAAGAGGAAGTCGGACATGGTGCGTTGCATCAGTCGTTGAAAGGTGGCCGGAGCCGAAGTGAGCCCCATGGACATACGGGTATATTCGAATAAGCCCATAGGGGTGACAAAGGCGGTCTTGTGCTGATCCCCTGGATGCATGGCTATCTGGTGGTAGCCGCTGGCTAAATCAAGAGTTGAGAAGAACTGGGCTCCAACTAAAGTGTCGAAGGATTCTTGAATGCGTGGTAATGGGTAGGCGTCGCCCATAGTTTTAATATTTAGTTTCCGGTAGTCTACCGTGAGACGTAAGCTGCCGTCCCGTTTACGCACGAGGACGATTGGAGCGGCAAATGGGCTATAACTCTCTGTGATCACCTTCTTTTCGATCAGCCCTTGAATATGTCGTTGAACCTCTTGAAGTTGGTTTGGGGGTATTCGACGATAAGGCTGAGCGATGGGCTTGTTATCTTGAGTTCGGATGCGGTGAAACACCGCATCTGTGTAGCCCAGATCATTTTCGTCATGGGCAAAAGCGGCGGCTCGACGACAGAGGAGTTCCTGAAGCTGCTGACGTTGATGGTCGGTGAGATGCTGCCCTTCTATGCCTACTGGTGGAACCTCACCCGGTCCACCGGTTAACTTATTACACGAGACTAGGATCTCGTCAGCCAAAACATTGAATTTCACAGCGTTATTGTTCTCTAATGTCTCCACCGGCTCCAATTGGGCGATTTGTGCTCGTTTAGCTATGAATACACCTTCGCCGGTCATGTTAGTCACCCGCACGAAGTGACCAGCAGATGAGCCTACTAGTGTTAGGATGACTATCAGTCCAGGAGGAAGCGTTTCCTCACCCGGGGATGCCAGTAGTGGGTGGGAGGTCGTAATTTTTCCGACTCGGACGTTGGCTACTGACAGGGCTGGTATGAAGCTCTTTTCCGCTACCCGTGTAGTCTTTGGCCCAGTAATTGTCCCACTACGGATCTAGAAATTTCGGTACCTGGTTTGCGTGGGGCAGCCACCGTTTCAATACATTCATTCCCAGCAGCACGGTAACCTCTTGTTTTCGTACTTGTGTCACCAGGTCGTTTGGGGTCTTGACAACGAGGAACGGGACATCTTGTAGATGCTGCCCTAGTAGTTGCACATCGACGGTCATGATTCCACAATATGGCACGTAAAGTTATGAAGCCGGTTTCAAGGTGAGGTGGCCAAGATGTTGGAATGCCCATGTTTCTGTGATGGTGCTTACTTCGCTCCCCGTGTCAATAAGTGCCGCCACCTGGTGACCATTTAGGGTTACCTCCAAGGTTGGGCACGTGCCAATGAGGCCCGTTAACGTCCCCGTTGCTTGTCTGTTGACAGCAACGGGGTTTAGAAGTTTCCCTGGTTCACAGGTTGCCTTCTTTGGGTGATCTGTTGTCTAGGCTGCTGCTGCTGAGGATGTTGCTGGGGTGCATTATTTTGGTTAGCAACGTACCTTTTTTTGGCCTGGCACTCGTCTTCTATGTGACCTCTTCGATTGCACCACATGCAGGTCAAGGTGCCCCGCGGAGATGGTCCCTGGGGTTGATTGGACTGTCTGCGTGCGGTCTGCAGATGTCGTCGTGGATCCAGACTAGGCTGTCTGGGAGCTGGTGGACAGTGGACACCGTAAGAGTCCATGTCCCCTCGCTGCTGGCGAATCGACTGGTGGAGACTGTCTGCCACAGCTGCGACCTGCTGGTCTATGTGGGCCATTAGTTGTTGTGTCATCTGTGCCAAGTCAGGGAGAGGTACTGCGGAGAGCTGGGCAGCTGCGGCGACGTCAGAGAAGTCCTCTCTCATCCAGCGCTGAGCCTCCTTCCTGACTTGCTCATAAGAGCTGCCAGCGTGTAATCTGGCATATGATCGTATGTCACGACGTAGGGCAGCTGGCTGAAGGCCTTGGATGAAAGCATCTCGGAGCATGTCGTCCGCCAAGATGCCAGGTCGTGCCGAGTTCGCCAGTTGAAACAGACTTCTTAAAGCCGCTGAGTAATCGTCGACTGTCTCACCCAGGCCCTGTTGACGTCGGTAGAAGGCTGCTGTTAGAGTGCTTGCGTCTCTCTGCTCACCCCATGTCTGCACTATCAGACGTAACAGTTTCTCAGGGGTATTGATCTCCTCCGGTGCCCGGTCCAACACTTCCTGGCGGGCACGCCCCTCTAAGGCGCCTATGATCCAGGTAACCGCAGAGGCAGGAGGCACGGGCTGTAACTGTAGTAACAGTCGTATTTCTTGTACGAACTGTTCAGCCCCGCTGTCACCAGTGAACTTTGGTAACTTGGGCAGTCGAGTAAACTGTAACTGTTCCTGTTCCATGGTTAGAATTGTTTTCACTTTATGTTCCTTAGAATTTCAAATAGCTCACTATGTAGCACAAACTATCCTCACTAGTAAAACCCTGCTCGCAGCGCCAAAAACTGTAGCCGTGTGGTCGTGACTATGTATATATATAGCCGGTAGGTAGTTGTTCACTACTTCACACGCAACAAACAAAAGTAAAATGGAATTCAGGTAAGCTGAGGACTATAGTTGGTATAGTGTTTATTTGGTTCTCTTCAAAGGTTCACACAGTAGCATATGAATACGTAAATTGGATACAGGAACTACAGTGTACAGTTCTACATTCTACTACAGCCCTACTCCTATCTCGCTACTCCCTAGGCGCCGGGTCACTCTCTCTGTCTCCCACAGTCCTCGCCTTATATTGGTAGTCAGAGGAATGTGGGTGACATTGGAGATCGTCCTATGGCTCAAGTCGTAAAAACTTGTTCCATTCATGTTTTTCCTTGGCCACTATAAAATACTGTTGGCATTTCCCTGTACCTTTGTCCTGTCTGGACACACTTAAAATTTCATTCCTTGACCACTGCCCCATGACGTCCAAGGACCGTGGCCGAAATTGCTGGCACTTAAACTTGAGCTTTTGTTCCCAGCTAAGGGAAACAACCACCCACATTACAATGTTCTGCCTACCACTGATACTGGGTGAGGGGGAAGCGTTGTGGGCTGAAAATATTGTGGCGGACACTGCCACATTTATATACAGGTAGTCCTCCGGTTACGACGGTCCCATCCCGATTTACGCTGTTTAGTGCTTACGAACGCGCCCCCGTAAAGAAAAGTATTACGCGTTATTCCGTAATTCATGAGGTAACGAATTCTTTTCTCTATTTGAAATAACAAAAGTTATTGAAAAATATGTATGATTATTATTTCAACCTACAACTTTCGTTAGCAAATTTTTCAAATGGCGAAGTTTTCAATCAAGTCAATAAAGCTGAGTAAGCTTACAAGTTCCTTTTCAATGCTCATTAGAGAGAGCATATTCAGCCTTTTTCGTCCCATGCAAATTCTGACTCATTATATATTCTTTTCAACTTTGAAAAGGATCGCTCTCAGCTGCAGTTTGATGTCATCATTGAAAGATAGATGCGAAGTGCGATGTGTACATTTGTAAAGGACTGTGTGAAATAATACTCATTCAAAAGCAGCAAAATTTTTAGCTCTGTGCAAGTTTTTTGAGTTTCGCTTTGTGCTAATTCCTTTTCCTTACCCTGAGCCTGGGGCTGGACAATAACTTTTTAAAGAGTTCTGATAATTGGACTTATTCTGAAGGTAAGCAGTCTTCGAAATCACTCATGAACCTACATGTGGAAGAAAATCAGAAGCCCCGACCCAAGCGCTCTTTATGGGTCTTCCCGGAAGACCCCCATAGCCATCTGGCCACCAAAGGGACGTAACAACTGAGGACCCCCCCCCCAAAAAAAAAGCGGTCGCTTCTGAAGCAGACACCTGGGCATCCAGGACATACAGTCGAAGATTCCTCCCACTAAGTTGCCCTCATAAGGAGGTGGTGGAATTTCCTACTACGACCCGCTACAACTTTGGCGCCATCCCGGCAAAGCACACGGGTCTCCATGGTTAGGACCGCCGCAGACCGGGGGATCATCAAAGACCTACATAGGGTGCAACCCCCACTGGAAGCTTTCCTCAGAGCTGGGGTCCAGTGCGTTCTTCGTGGCACTTTTTGCTAATCCGTACTGGCGCTCCTGGCCCTAAACCGGCACCGCTCGATGGCGTTGCTAGTAAATTGAGGGTGACGAAACGGTTGCTTCGGATTTACCCGACCCCTTCTTCGAAATCAGTTGAATGTTCTTCCATTAACTTGGCTGCTGCCCATCGGGTGGTGAAAGTGCTGAGCTCAGTTAGGTTTGTAAGAAAGCCAAATTTCGCATGGATGTATTTATATGCACCTAACCAATGTTGTAGGGCTTACGAAAGTTTGTCAATGATTACCAGAAATACCTCAATCTTGAATTTTTTTCTCCAGGAGAATACGGTTTTGTTGATGTCCCTTTATCAAACTGACGCTTTCTTTTTTGTTTGATAGTATTGAAGATTGTTTACACTGTTTTTACCACGGACTTTTCCTTTCCTTTGTCTTCATAGGAATAAAATTAAGAATGCTATTTTTTAAACAAACTCAATGAGAGACTTCCTTTCTAAAATTGTTTCCCAAATTTCAAGTAAAATAGCGACTTCCAGTTGTTCAATTTCCTTTAGAAATCCTTCTTCTTCAAGTCGGCAGTCACGTGGCTGATTTTCGTTTGTTGCTAATTCTTCTAGTGCTGCGATATTCTCATGGTATGAGCTATTAACAGACCTCACAGCATCATGTCAGGCTGAACATCTTGTGTCAGACAAGGCTTTGTTAGCATGTATCAATTTCATATGTTTTTGAAGTACCTGTCAACGATGAGTAGATGCAAAAAGTCGGGTATAAAGATTTTGCAGAAGACAAAAAAAATCTGACCGCAGTAGGACAACCTGCTGCTCTTTTCCCAACCAAATTAAAGGAATGAGCTGTGCACGGCACATAATGAGCTACAATGCACTTCTCACGAAGAATAGCCTGGTTTCCGTTATACTTCCTACTCATTTGCAGCATTGCCGTATGACTCTCCAAGACATTTTCAGAGATTCGTACAAACATAATGGCCTGCATCTTTATTATACACTATAATTCATAAAAAGTTTGGGGGCCCTTAAATTATTGGGGACTTTAGCCCGTTCAGCACCCCCCCCCTTTTAATCCGCCATAGGGGGGGGCACGCATCTGTGACGATGTGGTACGAGGAGGGGGGTGTTTAAGAAATGTGACGTCACATCAAAAACGCGAAACTTTAAATAAAAGTTCCACTTAAATATTTGATTGTTTACCATTTATTTAATTACATTTTCAATGACTTCAAGCGTGTTACGATATTACAGTGCAGACTTACCCTAAATACATATTTAAATGACAAAAAATAATTTGCAACATGCTAATTTTTATTGAGAAAATACGGCTTTGGGGAGGGGTGTCAAAGCTTTGTGACGTCATATCGTAAAAAAGGGGTGGCTCTAAGTTTTTGTGACAAAGTAGAACGCTGGGGGAGGGTGGGGTAAAAATCGGAAAACCTCGCGTGACGTCATTTATGGACGGCCCCTTCAGTCGTGAAGGGGTGACACCATAAGCTACCGCCCCGGGTGACACCAACCCTAGTGACGCCTCTGCTTATAAGTTTTAAATTATTTTCTTCTTTTTAGTCCGCTTATATAAACGTGGTTTTTTTAAAAAAAATTTTTTTTACTTCTATTTACTAAATAGTTGGTAAATGCAATCCAGCGGGGAGAGATCATAAAATGCCAAATGGCGTTGAGATGAAGAAGATGGGGGCACACATTGTTCTTAAAATTATCAATTTCTTCTATCCGTTATTTTCAAACAAGAAAATTATTGGCAGCGTTCGTAGATTTATACATTTATTGTGTTTGGTAATTAGGCTCAACCATTTGTTAACAGACCCTGTGGAGAATGTACCAAAAATACCAATTAAAATGTCTAAGGGCTTCATCACAACGCAAGTGATGGGGCGAACAAACAAGAGAGAGAATTAAATAGTGTTTATGCCTATATTTCTGGTAAGTTTAAATATTATTAATTATTATTATTAAACAATATAATTTGCAATGTCTATCCGTGACGCTAATAATTTTAGAAAGCAGGGAAAACCAAATTTCTGCACCAATGCATCAAAAGGTGTGCAAATTAAAGATGCGCTGTAAAAGAAATATTATATGACGTCATTGTTTTCGCTTATACATGGATTTTAATTTTGGAAAAGTGGTCAATGTAACAAGAGGATTTGATGATGATTAATTATAAAATAAAAAAAACAAAGGGGGCGCCGGGGGCGCCGTAGGCGCCCTACAACCCCTATCATAAAATATTTTGTGTACATTTCAAAAAGTTTAATATTTCGTATTTATCAAACAAGGAAAAGTTAGTTGGGATTTTGAAAAGGTCGGCACCGTAGACGCCCTAAAAAAAGTGTATTTTTTATAAAATAAATAGATTTCAGCTGAAAACTTCCGTCATTTTTGACGGGTGATACGCTAGTAAATATATTTAGGGGGTCGGTATGGGGGTTATCTATTTCGACACGCTTGTGAATTAATTATAAGCGGTCCCAACCATTTAATACGCTATTTTTCTAAGAATTCCGACTAAACTGACTAATTTGTATTTCTTTTTTTTAAATAATTTATATACATTTTTTTTGTGGGGTCAATGCAGTTGAAAGTAGATATCATTGTCAGATTTTATTATGGCTTCTGTCTACGGAGCAGCTTTCAACGATATGTTGTTGATTTAAATAAGTGGGCCGAATTGTGTGGCGTCTTTAACATATTATGGCCACTTGTTTGGTTTGGGAGTGGAGGGGGGTTAGAGTGACAAAATTGAGAAAGACAGAAATAATTTGAAGCCTAGTCTAGTGGTGACTAGGACTAAAACAGATGAACACCACAGTTTAATCAATCATGTTACTCCTTCTCTTTTCCTCTGTATGTCTATTAAGTCACTTCTTCAGTGCGGCCCGGTGCGGGTGCACACTTAAAAGGTATTGACAAAGTTAAACTAGACACGCTTTCTTCGTTTTGTAAATTTCACCCGGTTTTATAAAGCATTTTTTAAAATCCTTTATATTAACTCGTGGTGTCTGCACCCTTGATTGCTTGATTGCTTGTCGCCAAAACTTTTGATCGATTTTAACCCACTTGCTCGTAAGCTAGCGAGCTGAAATTTTGCAGGCAGTTTCGTACCAATAATAAAAACAATGTATCAAAATTTCAGATCGATCGCATTTTTGGATGGTCTTGCGTTGCGTATTATAATGAACATTCTTTTAGTTACTTCTCGTACATAAAAGATTTATAGTCAAAAACTTGGTTTTTTACGGTTTTTTTTTAAACTGAGGACGCTCATCATATCTAGCCGTACACCAGGGGTGTCCAAAGTCCGATCCGCGGGCCAAAACTGGCCCGCGAAGCAATTTTAATTGGCCCGCGACCTCATCTTAAATAACTAATTGATGGACTTGTTATTTCTGTAACGATATTGTATTTATTTCTAAAATTCAAAATTTTATAATGTTTTATACCTCAAAGCATGGCGAAAATCGATAACATTTTATTGTTTACTAATTACAAGACTTTCAGTCTTAAAGACCAAACAAAGGGAATACATTTAGTTGCTTCTGTTGTTTCTGGTTAGTGACGTTAAAGTAAAAGAAAACAATCTCTGTTTTTATTAACGATGGTGCCCTTGCCATGGCTGGTAAGCACAGTTAACTAGCAAAACTTGTCTGTAACAAAGTCAGCGAAGAGGTTTGCAAAGATTTTAAACTTCACTGTATCATTCAATGCCAAGTTCTTTGTGCCAAACACCTTAGATGTGAACGTGTCCTTGAGCCAGTGATGAAAGCTATAAACTCTATTCGCTCTAAAGCCCTGTTTCACCTCCAGCTTCAGTAGTTTTTTTCTTGACATCCAGGGAGAATACGAGTATGTTGTGTATCACAATGATATAAGATGGCTCAGTCGGAGGACAACACTTCAGGGCTTCTATACTTAAAAAGAAATGGGGCATTTCATAGAAAATAAGAAATATAATAATTATATTCACAAATCAAGGCCTTTGGGAACAAGCTGCAACTGTTTCAAAGGCAACTGTCGCAAATCAAATACAGCCTAATATCACACATTTCACCTCACTACAGGAAATCATGACAAGTTTTACAGAAAGAAACTTCAATGAGCAAATAAATGCAGAGGTATGTTACAGATGTCAAATCCGTAGCTGATGAATTTCAAGGACGCTTTCAGGACCTTGCAACTATTCTAAAGGAAATCATGATTTTTTTCCTTCACCTTTCTCTAATGACCTTGATAATGCTCCAGTCAATCAGCAGCTTGAACTCATTGAGTTGCAAAGTGATGCTGAAACTCACTGTCGGCAACAACAGCTTTCTCATCATTGACTTTTACTGTCAGCTGGATAAAGAGAGATACAAAGAGATTCGAACATTCACTAAGAAAATGCTCAGCTTGTTTGGCTCGACATACTTGTGTGAGCCGACATTTTTAGTTATGAATTTTATCAAGATCCGTGTGAGGACGAGAATAAGGGACTCTCACCTACGTGGTATCAAACGTATACAAACCAGTGGCATTGGAACCTGACCTTACCTATTTACTGCATTCAAGATCTCAGTTTCACCCTTCAAATTAAAATTTTGCCATAAAAACTTCTCAACCTATGTCATTTTGTTATAATATTATTTTAATCCGGTCCGCGAATGTCTTTACTTCAAGGAATATGGCCCGCCATGCAAAAAGTTTGGACGCCCCTGCAGTACACTATCCGATTTTTGTGTGTAATATAATAAAATTAATATAAATCATGCCATTTTTTGTGGTGGGGGTAGAAATGGTGGCATAGAAACCCACCCAGGTGATACTTTTTCCGGATATTTAAAAAACATGTTTGGCCTGAAGCTCGCGGTAAATTTATGGCCGAGTGTTATTAATTGATAAGGGGACTGATAGTAACTCTCATTGCTTCCCGTGGGCAGCGCACGTGAACAAAGGTCAAACCTGAAGAAACTATTTTATTTAAAATATATTTCATAAAACTTTTAAAGGTATGCATGCGTATCATAAATATTTGTACGAAGTGATTTGAAACGCACACTTTTCATGACGGACTAGTTATTAGGGAAAGGAATGGTAAGCTATTTGCAACAAATACTTGTTCAACTTTTTTTTTGTTCTCTTCGTTTACACCGATTTTCATCGATGACAATAACTTGTGGAAAATTTCAAGCTAATTAATTAAGGGTAAAGAAAGTAACTAATTTTTATAAATGAATTAGTGCCATATAGTATTTCAATATTGGCTACCAAGTTGTTATATACAAAGTTTTGTTAAGATCCATCAATTTACCTAATAGCTAACGCTTAAACTAAATTTTATATAGCTCATATAAGAAAAAATCATATTATGGGCCCCCGGCGCCCCATGAGTATTAAATTTTGCAAAAAAAAATGTTGCCAGTGACCATCCCAGGAGCGTACTCAAAAGTCTCCAAAAGTTTCATGGCGATCGGATGAATTGTTTAGTCAGCTATAAAGGACATACATACATACATATATACATACATACTTTGATTTTAATATAATATATAGATTACCTATCCTAATATAGATCTTTGTGAAATTTCTTAATGCTAAAATTTCACAGTCCATATTGGATCTAAATTTGTTTTGATACTTTTGCCATTGAAAGGGAAACCCCTTTAGATTAACGTAGTAGGAAATGTGACATTGGTGTCTGTAACCTGTAATTAGTTTTAGAACTTGAAATCAAGTTTGTTACCTGCTCCTGATGTAAAAGCGAAAGTAATTATTGTAGCCGATCGCATTTTAACATCAACAACCAATCGAATTTCAATAACTTACAGGGACATTTACAATGTCAGTAAACGGCCCGAACGCTAAGGTAGAAAATTTAAAAAATGATTTGTGAAGAGTGATTGTAAAATTATCAACACTAGATACGACCCACGGCGTAGCATAAGCCGCAGACTTGCTCATAGATAGTGCAAAGAATGTGTTGGGGGGCGGACACAAACAGCAGCATGAAGAAATGAAAACAACCCGAGTGGATGTCGTGGCGGTCAATGTTGCACATGAGTTTTTGTACTTTGCACACAGACCAACGAACCTTAGAGGGAACATTGGTGTGGGGACCACCAACGCATTGTTGTTCTCGAGACATGCGCACTGCGGTTGTTACCTGCCCCACCCTGCACCATCCTCGCTTGCCAACCATGCTTATTTGCTCGCGTTTTGTGCTTGTCATAATTGCTGGTGAATTATATATATAGATAGACAGAGGCGTAACTAGGTTTTTGGCGACCTTGGCTAATTTATTTTTGGCGCCCTTGATAAATTGACAAGTTTCAGCTTTGCGATTTTTTCATTTGTTAGAAAAAATAATTGAATTTTTCTTATTTTATTTAAGACAATAATTACGTAGTCTGACAGTGACAGTTATACAACGTGATAATAATAAAAATGCATAAAACAGGAACAATACTAATTTACAGTTTATTATTTACTAAATAATACCAAATAAATTGGAGGATAAAACGGGATATTGTTGCGTTAATAAAGAATGCCGCTAAACTTGAAGTAATTAATATGTATTATAAATAAAAACCATAGAGTCAATATGTCTTACTCACTATCTCATGCATAACGATAGAAACTCACAATTAAACGTAAATTTAAGTAACACTCCACCGGCTGCAGCTCAGCACTTCAGTTAGCTGGTGTATTGGCGTGTTGCTAATACAGTCGGACCTCTCTAAGTCCAACTCAAGGAGGAAAAAAGTCGGCTTACGGAGTTTTCGAGTTGGGGAAACTTGCGTAATAGGCGCAGATTAATCAAGGACAATCTTGATATTGAGAAGAAAAAAAAGGGGGGGGGGCGGAACAGCCATAGTGGCTAGAAGGCTTGACAGGAAAGAGGGGGGGGGTGATATTTCATATGAAAGGAGCCAACTTGCTTTGACATACCGACACAAGCTTGCGAGAGGAGACACCTCCCCTCCCCCCACTTTATTCCCTCGACAGTGGGATGGGGATAGTAAGATATTTCTTTTTAAAAGAATGACTGAAAAATCATGTTGCCATTTGTATGATAAGAAGCCCCCGCAAAGGCCAAAAACATAATAAAAATATATTATAATGGTTTAAATTAGGGGACAGCCGAATATTGAATCTAACTCAGCAGGTCTTAAAAAAACCTCCTCTTTTTGCTTTCCGGAGAGATAGAAGCCTCAGAGATATTCTTGTAAGAAGTCACCTTCCCACAATGAAAGCACATATTGGAACAAAAGGTTGCAACCGTAACCGTTGCAATACTTGTCCATATGTGATGGAAATTAACAACATTTCTTTCCCTCTTGAAAAATTCTTAATAAAAGATGGATTCACTTGCACAAGTCGCAACGTGATTTATGCAGTTCTTTGCAAGAGGTGTAATAAAATGTACGTGGGTGAGACTGGTCGTCGTCTTGGAGATCGTTTAGAAAACACCTGTATAATATAAATAAACAGGCTCAATGTCCTGTGTCTAAACATTTTAACAGTGTTGACCATAACGGCATATCAGATATTGCAGTAACTGGTATTTTATATGCAAGCAATACCCATGATAGAATCCACATGGAAAATAGACTCATAAAAAGATTTGGTACGTTGGCTCCATATGGAATTAACCAAATTCATAATTTTACTTAACTGCAGAATCTTGTTCCCGTTGTGGTTTTTACTGTAACTTTGGATACTTCCCCCTTTTTCCTATATCCTGTGTCCATGTTTGTTTTTGTTTTTCCTTTCTTTTTATTTAACATAAATATTTTAAAATACAATATGTTTTAAGAATGTTATTATTACTTATGTAAGTATTGTAAGAATGTATTTTATGTTGTACTGATGAAGGCATTAGCCGAAACGTTTACTGTCGTGTCAGTCTAAAAATAAAGCTCAAATTTATTGTTTTCATTGCACAATTTGTTTGTGTATTTTGTATTTCGAATATCCGGAGTGCCGGATATCCGGACCAAATATCGGGATTTTTGCCACTATCCGGATTCGGCAAATACATACGGCAGATTGAAATAGTATCCGGATATCAATGTAGTAAAGATTTTTGGAAATTAAATTAAATTAATATTAATTAGTTTTTAAACAAATACATAAAAATTAAAAAGTAGTAAAAAAAACAATAACCAGAAATAAGTACATTTAACGAGAATTTTCTTCAACAACACTAAGTTTAACCGGAATTTACTAACTAGTAACTATTTTATTTACTCATGTCATTAAATTATTTTCATTGTTATAACTGATATATTAATTTTATGTTACAAAATAATAATTTTATGTTACAAAATAATAATTTTATGTTAAAAAATAATAATTTTATATTAAAAAAATAATAATTTTAAGTTAATTTGTACTTATTACTTTATACTATATATAAACTATATAGTTAATATTAATCAGGAGCCTTGGGAACTGTGACAGGCTGAGAGTTGGCTTTCGTTTTTAGTTTCTTTGTCATTGACTAGTGCGTTGGCAATAGTTGATCTTTCAATACTTTCAATTCAGTATTCAAATTTAAACATTTTACTTATATGATATAAGTTATATCATTGTAATAATTTTATATTCATTGTTTTTTTTCCGTTGAACTTTAAATGGCAGTTGCAATTTCGATTTCTGATTTGCGAACTTAAAAATAAAAATGTTGCTTGTCTCACGTGTTATATCTTATTCAGTCTTATAATTTTAAAACGCTAGTCTATTGTAAATTTAATAATTATACAAAATAAGTTAAGTAACAAATTAAGTTATACATTAAATTATTAATATATAACAAAATAAACAAATTAACAAGCGTTGATCCATTCAAATCATTCAAATCTATGCAAAATATAGTAAAAGAATCAATTTCAATACGAGAAAATATATTAAGTTAAAAAGTTACAAGTATAGATATTACTTTACTACATAAGATAACAAACTAAGTTAACTAATAGCATATTAAACTTAAATTGTCTGAATAAAAGAACAGTTTTATTATGGTTCTAGGTTACGACTTCTTGTACATAAGACTACACACTCAGTACAACACTGTTCGCTTGGTACACATTAGAAAGTTCGTTGAACTTCGTTCAAGTTCGTTCATTCAATTCACTGTAAAATGTTCATCGTTGACTTTGACAATGTAACTAGTCGATAGCAGATACTCTTCATTAAATGTGTAGAATAATAAATATTTTAATAAATAGTATACAATACTTGATATAAAGTAGTAAGGTACACCCTATTAGCTCTTACACTTAAATGTTGAGATATCCGGAATCCGGATCCGGCAAATATTAGGGCCAAACTATCCGGATTCGGCAAATAGTAAAAAACCATATCCGGCTGATCCCCAGTTTAAATGAAATATATTTAAAATATAATTAATTATTCACTTTTTTTGTTATCAAGGATAAAAGTGAAATACAGTTGGACCTATTTAAGTCGAACTTCCCTAATTAAAGTTGAAAACCTCCCTTTATCGAATTAATTGTTAGGTCCCGGCCATAAGACTAATGTATTTTAGATCTCCTTAACGCCAAGATTTTTTACTTTCGACCTCTCTTAGTCGAATTTTCCAAGGTGTTTGGGTTATTATTCTGGAGTGACATTTCAGAACACGTGTTCCTTAGAGCCACGTAAATGGATGTGAAATATAATCTTAGTGCATTCCACGAGGAATTAAGCGACCCTTGCAAATTTAAATAACGAAAAAGACAACAAAAAGGAGTGGTAACTAATTCACGTCCCTTTGTTGCATGCTGTTACTCTTTTTAAAAAGAAAAATCTCACTCCCCATCCCACTGTGGAGGGAGTAAAGTGGGGTGGGGAGGGAATGTGTCTCTTCTCACGGGCTTGTGTCGGCATGTCAAAGCAAGTTGGCTTCCTTTCATATGAAAAATAGACACCGCCTCTCTTTCCTGTCAAGCCTACTAGCCGGTATGGCTGTTCCACCCACCCCTCAATATCTACATTGTCCTTGATTAATCAGCGCCTATTACGCCATTTTCGAATTTCAAAAACTCCGTAAGTCGATTTTTTTCGGGTCCTTTTGAGTTGGACTTATAGAGGTCCGACTGAATTTATTTAAATACAAATTTAAAATTAGAGATTTAGTGGCACCCTTTTGAGCTGGCGCCCTTGGCAACTGCCCCAATGCCAACCCGTTGTTACGCCACTGTAGATAGATATATTATAAAAGCTAACCTCACCAAACAAGACACAGACATACATCAACAGGAGAGATGAGACATTAATGCATTCAATCAATAGAAAAGAAAAAAATGCGAAAGAAAAGTTAACTTGACAGTGATTTTTCGCTTATATTGACTAATAATTAAAATAGAAAAAAAATGATGACACTGACTTCAGATTAGAACAAATACCTCGCTTTAAATTAACCTGACGGAAAATAAAATGAAAGAATGTTATCAAAAGACTACATGACTTATTCGTAGTACCAGCTCTGAAAGAAGATTCCATAAACTTTTGCTAGTCCAAAATTAATTTCAACAATAAGTACAACAAGAGTAGCTACTGAGAATAAAATGGCTGATAAAATTGATACAGACATGGCCATCAAAGATGTTGGTATGAGAAAACTCAGAGAATTTCACTTGTTAAAACCCGAGAAGAAAGCTCTTCAATTTTTATCTTATAACAGCACTTTATCATCTTCGTATAAATTATCTCATCTTTGATGCTATTTTACATTTTATAGGGATAGGGGCGAAAAAAAGTGAGGTTTCCCCCCGATGTTAAAAACCCGTGCAACGCCGCTGTTTGTAAAGTAAATTAAAACCAATTAAAATATGCCTGTTAAATTAAATTTAAACAACAATAAATAAATGTGAGAATTCCACGGGAATAATATTTTTTTTAAACATTAGCACTTAATACTTTAATTGAAAAATGTATGATTAAAATAATCAGCACCCATATTCAAAAATAAAATAATTTTTAAAAACCCGTAAAAAACCAAGTTTTTCACTATAAATCCTTTATGTACCAGACGTAACTAAAAGAATGTTCATTATAATACGCAGCGCCAGACCATCCAGAAATACAAAATTGCAGTTGTGTCGTAAAACATGTTTAATATAATGCGCACCGATCAGGAATATGTTTATAAAAAGAGTTGTCAATAAAATAAGGATTAACATTGAGTGTTCAAACATAGTGAACGATCATGTAACGTTAATAAGAGGTTCAGATCTGAAGTTATAATTCTTCATACAACCTATTCTCTTTAATTCAAATACTCACACTTACATTATACTTAATCCTATGATCACAAATTACAGATCACATGATGGTATTAAGGGCTTGCTTTAAATTACATGACATCTACTTTTTAAACTATATCTAAAGGAAATTAACATTACACATGCCAGAAACTACCTCCCTCATTCGGCCTTCCTTCCTAGTCTCCACCAACTCATCTAGCTTCCCATTCGTCTTCACTCTGTTTACTCCTCTTACCCTCCGCTCTGTTCTACTCTAATCGATGCGAATAATCATCTTCCCTCTCCTCTCCTCCTGTCTCTTAGTACTCTCCATGTCCTCGCTCGTCTTTCCTGATTCATACTCCACTTGTTACCGTTTCTTCTATATAATCATACTCCCTCCCCTTTTCCTTATTCCCACTTTTCCCATCAATACTACTCCTCCCTTTGCCCTTCCGGGGCGAACTCTTTATTACTCCCTCCCCGCGTAACTGTATATATTCCTTCATTTTTCTACCTCCCCCTCATCATCCCCTGCTTTGTTTGTTCGCGCACACCTGCTTCTGCCTTCTCTGCTCGGATTTTCCACCCCTATATATTCCCGCACCTCCGCTCTATGTTTTCTTCGGGACCAAGTAGCCTTGGATCCCATATTGTACCGCCTTTCCCCCGCTTTTGTCTAGTCAACTTTCATTCTTCCCGTGCCTCAGACTCCCCGTCCAACCCACACATTTACCTGCCCTGAAGAAGAACTCTTCACTCCTTTTGTCACATATGCACTCCCATCACGCCCCTTCACTCTACCTTACACCCCTGTCAATTCTCTCACCCTAACTCTGCCCACCCCCCCTCCCCCCCCCCCCAATCCCTCCCTGCCTCCCTCTACTTACCACCCCCCTTAGCTCTCCTTCCCTTCTCATTCCTTCCCCTTACTTCAATCCTTACCTCCGCCTTCAGTCTCCACACTTCCCCCTCTACCCTCGTTTCCTTCTCTTCTCAATTTTCTCTCTCCGACGGCTCTTTTGCTGAACGAAACCGCCCCTAATTTTGCCATACACAAAAGCCACCCACCCATGTCATCAAAAGACTGCCCCACAACACAACAACAGCCCAATCCCATCCGAGAACAGCACTCAACGTACACAGATATATCGAAGCCCCCACCCCCCCCACTCCACCCCCACTGCAACCAATCCCCATCACACACCCCCCACTACAAACCTCTGTGAGCCCCAACCCCCCACCCCCCACTACCCCCCCTCCATGCCCCCCCCGCCCCGTCCCGCGCCCCCCCCCCGCTCTCACACCCCCTGACCTTTACATTCATCATCATCATAACAACATCCTCCAAATCCACATCCGGCCTCTCCTCACCATATAATTGCTGGATTCACTCCCTTGCACCTACCGTTGTCTTTCTTGGCGCATCTTCCCTTCCTCTACAACCCTTCTTTCCTTGCTACCCTAGCAGAAACTATGCCTCTTAGAAGTATAACCCTCCTCTCCACCCCAACTCACCCACCACCCTCCTCCCTTCCACATCGCACCCCGACGGACCCCCCAACCTTCTATATTTCTCTACCCTAGCGTGCCTCTTTGCTATTGGAGCAATTACTGCACATACCATCGTCCCTCTCATCACTTACTGCGAGCGGGCCTGATTCTCCTAGGGGGGGGGGGGGGGGGGGGGGACAGGGGGGGGGCACGAGTATCCCGAGTATACGAAAATCGGTCGATGACACGAGTAGCCCACCGATCGTCTCACAACCCTATCGATAAGTAACATTTTCAAAAGCTGGCGGATTGGTACAGATACATGTAGATACAGAAGCACACATGCGCATGAGAGCTGACACAAGCGGCATGTGACGTACACCAGCAGACATTGAGCGAGCAGAAATCTCAATGCCATTCTTCCTTGTTCTAAAAATAACTTCTAACATTTTCCAAAAGACTGCAGATTGATACATGGGATCGAGCTACAGACAACGCTAGTGGACAAATGGTGGGCCTCTCTTTTCGGTGCTCAGGTATTAGGGTTCTGCGACTTAAATAATCAATATTATGCAAAGACAAAGACAGAGAGTTGGCGGCTCCACATAAAAACGTCGAGCTAGAATAGTGGCTGACAGAGTAACCAGTACTCGAGTTAAGCGTGGGTTCTACTAGTACTTGACATTCTAACACTAGCACACTTTGACAAATGATATTAATAAATAAAACAATTACATCCTGGAGAGATTTCTACGGTACAATTGACTTCTAAGCAAGGTACCTTTGCGCAAACATGATTAATAACATAACAACAATTCAACTGGTATCATACTGCTATATGACTTCTAACGACTGCACACTTTCGACAATGTAATAAACATACAAAAACAATTTTCTGGAGAATCAAATGATACCCCTAAAGTAGGATTACACAATTACTGAAGCAGTGGTTCTCAAGTGAGGGTTACAGTTGCGGTCCATGACAGCATAAATCGTGACTTGAGCATCAAACAGTGAGAAATAATAATATGAACAGTTGTGTGAACATTGTGACAGACAATCCTCGTCAGTCCTTTCTTAGAATAAATAAGAAAAAACTTGTGAGAAAAGAATAATGTAATCCATGTAACACAAGACACTATGTAACACGTTCTACAGACAATATGTAACACGTACACAGATACGAATATGCTAACACATACAAACGACAATATGTACCGACGTACACAGACAATATGTAACACGTACGAAGACAATATGACACTGACAGTGTGACTATGTATTTTTGTGGCGCCCAATACATCACCTCTATCCTTGTTTCATGTTTAAAAAGACTTAGGAAAGTCTACATCTAAAACTCTGTGAAGATTTACTCAGCACTGATACTCTCGAGCATCACCTGTAGTAAAGTTCATCTCATATCACTAGTACTCATACGCACATAGTTATCAATGATCTCTCACGTCCTCGAAGCGAAAGCTTCAATTTATCATTACAGTCTACATAACATAGTTCAATGATATTCTCACGTCCCTGAAGAAAGGTTCATATATCATCTGGTCTACTCGTTTTCAAGCCATATATGATTATGATATACAGGAAGTAGAATTTAATAATGCTACAATGTTCTGTGTCATATGATTTTTTTATTTATTCAAGAGTTTATATTAAAGACACATTGCTTCAGTGTTTTACAGGTGGAAGTATGCTATAAAGTTTTCAGCAGTCCTCTTTCAGTTATAAAATGTGCCCAGTAAATCTTGCCATTGCAAAAGATTTATTAAAACGGAGACAATTTTGTTCATTTAGAATAAACTTAAAAAAAAAACTTTTAAATGATCAGATACTGAAAATTAGATTGAGGACAAATAGAAAAATCTATGCCTGTACTCCTTGAACAGTGAGACTTATGGACACAATACAAGACTAAAGCTACCTACAGCTATGGCATACTATGACACAGGCTAAAAGCTACTTTACAGCATATGGACACAGTGACAAGACTAAAGCCACTTACAGCTATGACAACATGACAAGACTAAAGCTACTTAAAGCTATGGACACACTGACCAAGACTAAAGGCTACTTACAGCTATGGACACATGACAAGACTAAAGCTACTTCACAGCTATGGAACAATGACAAAGACTAAAGCGACTTACAGCTATGGACACATGACAAAACTAAAGCTACTTACAGCTATGGAACACATGACAAGACTAAAGGCTACTTACAGCTATGACACATGACAAACTAAACA